>JALPQI010004344.1:0-67896 GCA_025490895.1 Thaumatotibia leucotreta | reverse complement strand
GGAATATGGTCGCGCGGGGTGGACGTTCAAGTGGATAAATAATAAAATTATATTGATATTTTTCGAATTTTACCCCATTACACCATAACCGTGTACATAGTATTTCACGTCCGCCACGTTAAAATTAAAAATCGTTATTGTATTCGTGATCTACGTCCCGATAAACCATAGAAACGATACCCAACTTGATTTTTTCACTTCGTCACCCTTTTTACCTTTTTCTGGGGGTTGAATTTTCAAAAAACCTTTAACATACCTTTACTCAATTACTTTAAAGAATACTTTTGCGAAGTTTCGGATCAAATAGTTCAACTAATCTTAATTTCGCCATACAAACTTTGGACCCCCATTTCAACCCCTTAGAAGGTGAATTTTGTAAAATCCTTTCTTAGTGCTCGTCTACACCATAAAAGGAACCTACGTGCCAAATTTGGAGTCTATAGGACCAGGGGTTTAGGCTGTGCGTGCATCTTTATAATGGAGCTTCTTCTTTTATATATATAGATAAAAGATAAATAATAAATTAAAGAATACTTTTGCGAAGTTTCGGATCAAATAGTTCAACTAATCTTATTTCGCCATACAAACTTTGGACCCCCATTTCAACCCCTTAGAAGGTGAATTTTGTAAAATCCTTTCTTAGTGCTCGTCTACACCATAAAAGGAACCTACGTGCCAAATTTGGAGGGGTTTAGGCTGTGCGTGCATCTTTATAAGAGAGCTTCTTCTTTTATATATATAGATAAAAGATAAATAAAAAAATTATATTGATATTTTTCGAATTTTACCCCATTACACCATAACCGTGTACATAGTATTTCACGTCCGCCGCGTTAAAATTAAAAATCGTTATTGTATTCGTGATCTACGTCCCGATAAACCATAGAAACTATACCCAACTTGATTTTTTCACTTCGTCACCCTTTTTACCTTTTTCCGGCGGTTGAATTTTCAAAAAACCTTTAACATACCTTTACTCAATTACAAAGAATACTTTTGCGAAGTTTCGGATCAAATAGTTCAACTAATCTTATTTCGCCATACAAACTTTGGACCCCCATTTCAACCCCTTAGAAGGTGAATTTTGTAAAATCCTTTCTTAGTGCTCGTCTACACTATAAAAGGAACTTACGTGCCAAATTTGGAGGGGTTTAGGCTGTGCGTGCATCTTTATAAGGGAGCTTCTTCTTTTATATATATAGATAAAAGATAAATAATAAAATTACATTGATATTTTTCGAATTTTACCCCATTACACCATAACCGTGTACATAGTATTTCACGTCCGCCGCGTTAAAATTAAAAATCGTTATTGTATTCGTGATCTAGGTACGTCCCGATAAACCATAGAAACTATACCCAACTTGATTTTTTCACTTCGTCACCCTTTTTACCTTTTTCCGGCGGTTGAATTTTCAAAAAACCTTTAACATACCTTTACTCAATTACTCTAAAGAATACTTTTACGAAGTTTCGGATCAAATAGTTCAACTTTACTAATCTTATTTCGCCATACAAACTTTGGACCCCCATTTCAACCCCATAGAAGGTGAATTTTGTAAAATCCTTTCTTAGTGCTCGTCTACACCATAAAAGGTACCTACGTGCCAAATTTAGAGTCTATAGGATCAGGGGTTTAGGCTGTGCGTGCATCTTTATAAGGGAGCTTCTTCTTTTATATATATAGATAAAAGATAAATAATAAAATTATATTGATATTTTTCGAATTTTACCCCATTACACCATAACCGTATACATAGTATTTCACGTCCGCCGCGTTAAAATTAAAAATCGTTATTGTATTCGTGATCTACGTCCCGATAAACCATAGAAACTATACCCAACTTGATTTTTTCACTTCGTCACCCTTTTTACCTTTTTCCGGCGGTTGAATTTTCAAAAAACCTTTAACATACCTTTACTCAATTACTTTAAAAAATACTTTTGCGAAGTTTCGGATCAAATAGTTCAACTAATCTTATTCCGCCATACAAACTTTGGACCCCCATTTCAACCCCTTTAGAAGGTGAATTTTGAAAAATCCTTTCTTAGTGCTCGTCTACACCATAAAAGGAACCTACGTGCCAAATTTGGAGTCTATAGGACCAGGGGTTTAGGCTGTGCGTGCATCTTTATAATGGAGCTTCTTCTTTTATATATATAGATAAAAGATAAATAATAGAATTATATTGATATTTTTCGAATTTTACCCCATTACACCATAACCGTGTACATAGTATTTCACGTCCGCCGCGTTAAAATTAAAAATCGTTATTGTATTCGTGATCTACGTCCCGATAAACCATAGAAACTATACCCAACTTGATTTTTTCACTTCTTCACCCTTTTTACCTTTTTCCGGCGGTTGAATTTTCAAAAAACCTTTAACATACCTTTACTCAATTACTTTAAAGAATACTTTTGCGAAGTTTCGGATCAAATAGTTCAACTAATCTTATTTCGCCATACAAACTTTGGACCCCCATTTCAACCCCTTAGAAGGTGAATTTTGTAAAATCCTTTCTTAGTGCTCGTCTACACCATAAAAGGAACCTACGTGCCAAATTTGGAGTCTATAGGACCAGGGGTTTAGGCTGTGCGTGCATCTTTATAAGGGAGCTTCTTCTTTTATATATATAGTAATAGATAGATACATATAGATACTTAAATACATAGACAGCCATGACCAAGGTACAAATAGTTGTGATAAAATAAATACACAAATAATGCCCTCGCCGGGATTCGAACCCGGAACCTCCAGCTTCGTAGGCAGGGTCACTACCAATTAGGCTACGGAGGCTGACATGTTAACACCAAAATGCCAACAACTTACTTCTAACCCCAGGAATACATCCATTTGTGTACACCACAAAAACGCCGATTTTTTCATGTTCTAGAATATAGTAGCGAACACTTCAGCTACACTGCATAAAAACTACGCCAACGAAATCGTTAAACTCGATCTGACAAAGTAACAGAAATTATTTCGATTTACCCATTGGATCACCAGTCCCCCACAATTTCATTACGACCATACGGAACAACTGCAATCGTCCTAATGCTTTACGTCAGGCGTTGTTGCAATTGCATCCGGAGTCAAGCGAGGTAATGTCTCGACTCCAATATAAGGAATCATTGGGAACACTTACTCCCTTATTTATAAAAGACATCCTAACCCTCTAGCTACAAAATTACTAGATAGGACACAAACTGTACAAAGGCTCAAACGAAAACACATTGTACAAAATTTGTAGTAGTGGTTCATGTGAGACGATGGTCTCCAAAGCCCGAACGCCACTTTCCCTCAACAAAACTGATTATAGTCGTCAATGACTGATGGCAGTTCTCACATGAAAAAAAAATATATTTTTTTTATAAACGCCTCCTAACTTAGCAAGGCGCTAAGTATTGTTTGTGCCTTTTGTTCTTATCAAGACTTCTATAGGACCGAAAGGGACAAACAATACTTAGCGACTTGCTACAAAAGTTACGAGGCGTATACGAATGAGAGAGTTAGAATAAGTTCCGTAGCTCAGTCGGTAGTAACCTATTTATTATGATGATTATGAAGCTATAAGTTTGAAAGCGAAATTCGACTAAATGTTTTTCGGTCATCATTTCGAGAACCTATCGAAAAAATTATGAGAAAAATATTGTAAAATTGTATCCTGCTTTTATTTCGAATTTCACTTGCCAAACCACTTTTACTACCTTTACTGAATTATTTATTGCGAACTTCCACATCCGAATTTCATTTGCCAACGTTTAGGTTAGGTTGGTTTATAGCTTCACCTACCAACACAATGCTTCCAAATGTAATCCCGCTTTAAGAGAAAGCATCTTGGATATATCTTCCGAATAAAATTGGGGTCTCATTTTTGGTTGTAAAATCCCCTCTAACACTGGTTTCATAAAACCACTTACGCGTAAAGCAATTGAAACACGACGTAGGGCGTCGCGAATCCATTTCCCCCCTCAAAAGAGTGTATATCTCATGA
Organism: Thaumatotibia leucotreta; assembly: GCA_025490895.1. Lineage (NCBI taxonomy): Eukaryota > Metazoa > Arthropoda > Insecta > Lepidoptera > Tortricidae > Thaumatotibia > Thaumatotibia leucotreta. The sequence continues at coordinate 63,898 of JALPQI010004344.1, read as the reverse complement.
AGGAACATAAAACTTAAGACCTTTTTAAAGGCAGAGTCCGTTGAAAAGCCGGAAAGGCGCTAATCCATCACAAAGAGTTACTGCCTCCTTGCCGCGATGTACGATGTAACCCCAACAGAATTAACTGACCAATCATGGCCTTTATTTTGAAAGGCCGTAAGGTCTATAAATGTTCAGTTTACTGTTAGCGAAGTAGACCCACGCGATGATGCGCTCTGCTGGGTACTTGTAATGGAACAATTAGTAGGGTCAAGAGTTTGTTGTGTAGAGCTTTTAATGTTAGAACATTCCAAGTCGCCATCCTTTCCTGCCGAGCCATCGACACTTCGACTTGTCTACGAAGTTAGGTTTCCTTTTGTTTTGTATTGTATTCTGGCCATTTATCGCAACTCTTAAACTCTACTCAAACGTGCCTATTTTGTGTGATTCGAACGCTGGCCCCACAGATGTTATATACCATAGATCAAGCAAACGTATCTACTTAGCGTGTCAAATGAACTCAATGTCTTTAATCGCAGCTTGCAGCTTTCGGGCGTCAAATTTTGTAAGTTGAAGTGAACAAAAACATTAATAATGCCTCCTTAAGTTAATATTAATTGCAACAACACGAAAAAATATGAATAAGTACTCAAGAGCCTGAGACATATTTAAAATCATAGGCAAGTAACAACTTCAGTACAAAATCTGACACGCTCTGCCGCCATACAAATGAATGAACTTGTTTCTTCTATCCAAATCTAATTCTGTGACTGGCCCAATATATGGCAACTTCTTGTACAAACCTTCTTCTTGTACCCTTTAATTTCTTTGCAGATGTATGAAGGTCTCCTCACGATTTTCTCATTTGATGTAAAGCACTTGTGAATATCAAATGATGAACATGAGACCTAATTTAAATTGGTTTAGAGTTGGAAATTAAAGTGGAAACTTTCATTGATTATTTCCGAAAAAACCCGTAAAAACGAGGTATTTGGAAAGAAACAGGATTTAATCCAAAAATTGTCAACACTAGACCCAGTAACACAATAAATATAAATAAGTATACAAATATCAGCCCTGGCCGGGATTTGAACGCCCAACCTCCCACTTCGTAAGCATGGTCACGTGCTTCCTACAGGTAGGTATGAAAAATTGTTCCTTAAGTGAAATCATAGTTAAATTTCAATACACAATTTTGGCTTTAAGCTTCCTTAAGACAGCTTCAGATAGATAAAGCCGTAAAGTCGGCTTTTCCAATATGTTCTGTGGGGGACTAACTTTGCTATTAGCGGTCGAGCAGTACGTTCAAAGTTGGTTCGTTATAATTAAAGGAAATATTTTTAGTGTGGATTTTAACACCTTATATTACGGTTCATTTCCATATAAAATACGATGTCTTCTTATTTAGTTAGGAAATTATAAATATTGGAAGTCGTGTAGAAAAAGGGCTAAGTTCACTAATCAAGGTGGAATTCGAACTCCGGTCCTTTAACTTTCGCTGACACTGACACGTTACTGACCTTTAACTGACACGTTAAAAAATCTACCATCCGGCCTCGTACAAATCAAAATATTTATTATAATATATTTCTATTTGCTTAAAAAACCTGTGATTTGGTTATTTTATAATGTTATTTCATACATAAATGTGTGTATATTTACTTCTGAATAGTCATTTGAGTTTAATGAACAGAAATGATTTTGTTTCATAGGTACTTACAGAAACACGCATAAATGTATCATTGTTTACAATATTTTGATAAATGAATCTAAAGAGAGCGAAAAATCTAAGGGCGCAAGTTTTTTAGCTGTAAGTAGTGTAGTTTCTACAGCACACATTTACAATGAAATGTACAAAAAATTGCAAAGCATAACATTTAAAAACAACATAAAATAAGCTGTCACAAAACTTTGCCCTCAATACGTGCGTAACTTACAAGATGAAAAAATTAAAATTTCTTATCTTTCACGCCAACAATATACTTTGTAAGAAATTGTGGCAAATTTCGTATTCTCTCTGCGTTACTTGGCGGTTTTTCTTTGTTTACAAACTTCTTTTGGTAACTTTTTATTGTATTCAGCAACGCGCGGTCTTTGAGCGTTAAGAATTTCACGGCACAAATTAGGAAGGTACCTACTTAAGTTATTTTTGAAGGCGTACATTACAGGAATGTAAAGGTAAGTATGTTGATTTTGTATACAGGTTGGTCACCGCCAGTAAGGTTTTGGGAAGCAGAATAGAGCATTTGTTTTAAATAAATTAAAGTTTCAGAAGTAATAGTTCCAAGTAACTAGTTATAGTAGTGGTATGAAAATGACCCTTTTGAAACATCTATAAACACGCTAAGTCCCCCTATTCTGAGTCCCAAGACCTGACAGACAACAGGATTTATTTTTGGCCATCTTGTATATTATATTTAGGTATGAAAATGTTTGTGTTCATAGGAGAGGGCCATTTTATGACCTATTTTGGAACGATTTTATATGCATGATGTTTCCCCAGTCATTAAAATGCTCTGAGGTGAATGATACCTATGTAACTATAAGTCATACTTAGCATATTTTACTATGGAACCAATAAATCTTGAATAAATATGATTCTCCCATACAAACCACCATTATGAAACAGTTATTTGGTCCTTGATCGTATCATGTGGAGGTAGGTAACGATACTCAACCTCGAGGGAACGTTGAAACGACTGAGATATAGACATCAAAAAGTAGAGAGTATAAATCATCTAAAAAGATTACTTTCTTCCTTACGATAATAATACAAATACTCTAGAACTCTAAAGATAGTATAAATCATACGCAATTAACAATATAGGTAACAACTAGCGGTCTTATATCTAAAAAGCAATCTCGTTCAGACAACCTTAGGAGAAGCTACGAAATCTGTAGTGCATCACTGTAACAAGAAAAACTGTAAACTTTATGAAGATCATAATTAATTTGTAGGATAACCAACAGATGGTTTGCCTGATAGTGACCCTTTAGAAACAGGAGGATGGTTCTTGTCGATGACGTCAGACAGGTTTCGAGGGTCCTTTGGAGTTGAGACAATTAATTCTGTTTTTGCGTTCCATAGATCTAAATGCTCTTTGATAACACTGGCATATTACTTTACAATTAACGCAAATAAATGCGTTAAATGCTTTGCAAGTAACTCTAAAAAATTTAGACACATTACAGCAAAAATACTACCCATTTTTGCTGTAATGTGTCAAAATTTTTTAGAGTTACTTTTATAAAATATTCGAATAGGTACGACATGACTTATTATTGGTATACTATACAGGGCGTCCCAAAGTTATGGGACATGAAGGGGAAGTACCTTAAATATCGTAGATAGGACATTTTGCTGAAAGAAGACTTTATTTTATTTCGAAAATTAAATAATACTGCATTCAAAAATCCTAAAAAAATTTGCTTTTTCTAGGCATCGAACCTACTTTAAATCAAAAATTTGTTATCGTAATTTTATGATGTCATGCGAAAGAATGGATAAAAAATAACAATTTTTCTTAAGAAACATAGTATCTAAAACTAAAATAATAATCAAAAAAGTTTGGTTCAAAATTCGAAAAAAAAATTGTAGTCTGTTCGATTTTGAAAAAAAATAGTTTTTGAAAAACTTTGAATGCAGAATTACTAAATTTTAAAAATAGCATTACGTCTTCTTTCAGTAAAATACACTATCTACGATATTTAATGTACTTCCCCTTCACGTCCCATAACTTTGGGACGCCCTGTTTATAATTGGTCGAATTCTCAATGTATTCGAATATTTGAATATTTGTATTACAAGTCCTTTCTAGTATGTCCTCAAATAATATGTTAAGTCTTCTCTAGCACAAACCTTAATAATAACTACTTAAACTCCCATGGAATCCAAAACAAGTGACAGCAGCTTGTGAGTGAAATATAAAGTGTCATATCGTCAAGTTGCTAGTGTCGAAACTATTGCGCTACATTGTTCCCTGAGCGTTGTTCCATAATGCTCCATAAACTTGACGATGAATTGTGAGATCAAGGGATGAACCGACAGCGAGATTTGCCAAAAATATTTCACCATATTGTTCTTCTTCTTCTACTTATAAGCCTGGCCCGTGTTGGTGGAGTAAACGCCGCTGGTATGACACCACATTAATTTTAATAAAAAAAACTTGACGTACAAAAGGCGGACTTAATGCCATAAGGCATTCTCTACCAGTCAACCTTTAGGCAAAGCTGAGAGATTTTGGGCGGTGCAACTAAAACAATACAATACTTACTAAAAAGAAGCACTTATCCACGAATTAATATATACTTCTATTCCATATATAAAAAGATTAATCTTCTTGACCTGGTCCAAAAATGCTCGCCTTGGGTTCACTCGGCCCCTCTTCCCTTCCATTTTTCTTTCAATAGAACTGTCATGTCCTAACAGGTACCCAAAAACAATATATTTCCGTGGAAATCCCGGACGTCTGACGCAACTGCCCCCACATTGTTCTAATGAGTAATACTTCATACGGATTTTCTAATGCATTGCAGTGCCAATGCTATCATTGGCTAGCAGCGAAATAGATTTTAATCTCATATCAATATTATTTAATGTTTTTTTTATTAATTTATTTAAAAGTACCTATATAACAGTTTTGCCGTAAAAATATTTATAACCCCAACTATTCCCGTAGGTTCCGTTAGAATCGACTAAGGGATTGAAGTGTCACTGACCATCCATTTAATTATATTGATGATGGGCAGCATCATCATCATAGTAGACACAATACCGTGGCGGTTATTGCCATAACTTCTTAACGCGTCCACACGCTTAAATAAATACTACGAAACGCACCTACAATCTACATCTAGCAGTGGACTGGAATATACTGTATTCTGCCTTTTCGCAGAATTTCATTCTGCCGAATATCACTTACTAACCTTTCAGCGAAATGAAATTGTGCGATACGTTGGTTAGAAATATTGACGGTATACAATATATTGAGGTTTCTTTGTTCCGAGCCAGCGCCAAAGCATTCGAAACCGCTTCTTTACTGTAAGTCCTGATGAGGGCTTTGGCATACTTTTCTCCAGAGTTTAATGTATTTGTATTAGGTCGATAGCAAACAATTTTTACATAAAAAAATTATCAAAACAAAAATCACAATCACGTCAATTGTGTTACGAAAATTAGTCATACAAACTAGCTATGTTAATTTGTCCCCTTTTTTCACTGCCAAAACCTCTTACACAAAAGTTTACTTCGTAACACAATTTAAGTATGTACCTACACAAATTTTATTGTGGACAATTTTATTTATATCTACCCTAATGACGGTAGCTCTTCAGGGTGAGTTTCGTCAGGTTTCTGAGATTTTCACGGTTCTGGAATCTCTGAACTACATTGTTTTCCCTAGCCGTTTCCCTTGGCTTGGCAATTATTTTTGTTTATTATTATGATCCTTTATTTTTTCTCTTTTTTTTTAAATCTATTAAATTATTTTTTGTAATAAATTCTTTAATGCACGTTATTTTAATAAGATATATTATTATTGTACTGTTTTGAAAAAATAAGTCCATCTGAATTTCTTACTTATTTTTGTTTGTTTTATTTACCTTCGGGGATGAAATACAAAAGTTGTGTAACTAATATTATAAATTCAATTAAGATATCAATAAATTATTAAATGCACGTTATTTTAATAAGATTTATTATTATTGTATTGTTTTGAAAAATAAGTCCATCTGAGTTTCTTACTGGTTCTTCTCAGGAACGGTGTAAGTTTGTCTTTGACTTTGGCAAATGGCTATGCTCCTATAACTTAGACCACAATGCGAGTGCAGGGCGGGCGTCACGCGCGGAAGTGTCGCCGACAGGTCTCGCAATTAGGCAGCGTTTTGTGTAAATAATTATGCTCCAGTGTGCACCTCTTAATTCCGACATGGGAATTTCTGGGCTTGACACATTTGTTCGTAAGTTTGAACTGGGTAAATGTGATAAATATGAGAACGTCGCGAGGTTTTGAGCTACAAGTGTGATTGCAATGTCATGAATATCTTCAAGGCAAGAGTGAATAGGTATCTCATAGGTAAACGTGCTCCACCGTAGACTGCATCTTCACTTAGGTACCAGCAGGTATGATCGCGGTCAAACGTCTACCTATTATGATAAAAAAAATGATACCCGCTGGGCGCAATGTGAACTTCATAAGTTCCTTAAATGCATCACGCAACGAACAAAAATTTTTATAATAAATTATTTGCTCCAGCCAATATCATAGTATTAGTAGTAATATCGGGCGCTTATTTCAATACCTTTCTTTAAAAATTACAAACATGAATAATTATGTATTCACTAACACGTTGGTTTTTCACTATCAGAGACATCTTTTTTGCGTGATGTCTCTTTAAAATAAAGTTTTTCTATGACTATTGAAGTGAAAAAAAGATTATGATCATCGAATTTTGGGGGTATACTTTAATTTTCCCAGAAAAATCCAAAATCTAAAAAGCTTGTCGGAGGTACAACTGTAAATAAAAAAGCCCATGTGCGTAGTAATGATCAATTTGATTTTAATACATTTTTGTTTTCAACATTTAAACTAAACCACCATAAGCCTCCAGAAATTCCCTCGCCTTACTGCTACGAACAAAAACCTAAGAATTTTACTAGATAGCAAGATAAAAGGCATGGGAACTGTGTGATCATGTCACGGCGCGTCAAAGCTTTGTGAATGATCGATGGTGGAGATAACTTTGTGTGTGTAATGCTCGGGTTAAGTCGGTTAGCCTCGGGCGATGTCGTTACGCCAATATTGCTTACACGCACCTTAGGAACTTTGAAAGGGAAGGTTGAATGTTTTTTGTTGGCCTTTGCTGGACTTTGTCCAAGATTTTTTTAAATAATAAGATAAATATAGTTATAATTTTACAGGTGTCAATAAACTTGCGTCATTATTCTGAAAAGTCAAACTCATTTTACCGGATAAAGCTTTGATGCGAAAAACTCATCATCATCAGCCTATGATAGTCCACTGCTGGACGTAGGCCTCTCCTATTAAGCGTATAAACGCATTAGGAGGTAAATGCCCATAATCGCCACGCTGGGCAAGCGGATTGGCGATCGCAGTAATGTGTCCACTATGATGACGCTGCTGCCCATCATCAATCTTTTATCAAATAGTGGTCAGTGACACTTCAATCCCTTGGTCGACTCTTACGACACCCGCAGGAGGAGTTGGGGTGGTGACAAATGTATTCTTACTGCCGTCACCATACGGCTAAAATATAGTTTAAAACAATTCTAAATATAGTTTTAAAAAGCTATAATTTTACAGGCCTCAATTAACTTGCGTCATTATTACCAAAAGTGAAACTCAATCTTACACCGAATTTTTGTACCTATATAAGTATGCATCATTTTGATAGTAAACTAAATTAGTATATTTACTAAGCAATATTTTTAAAGCTTTGATGCGAAACACTCACATCACTTAATTTGCTTCTAACTATAAGCTATAAGTAAGAAAGTAAGATATTTTTTTGGAATGTAATAATGGCACAGTATACACAGTGCTCGCGAGCACAAAGTTTTTAACTATGCATTCTAGACGTAAAAATTAACAAAAAATATTATGTGACCTAAGTTATGTAAAATATGTAAACGAAAAAGTATGTTTTTTTTTACTTTTGAATACTTTTTAACATTTTCATTACTGTTTATAATAGCATTTTGTTAAAATGTTTTATTTATTATTTTAATTTGAGATGAGAGGTAGTCTCGTTAAGCCTTTTCTTATTTTTTGATTGTCAGGCAAAAGGTGTGACAATATTACAACATATTGTAGCAGCATTGTAATAAAAAAAAGTTCAATGACGAGTTACGTCGAAAAACTTATTTCAAAAGAAGGTTTCTTTGAAACTTTCCTTCGAAATTATCTCTGAAACCAAGAAGACTCCAGAAAATTTTACTTAACATTAAACTCTTAACACCTTCGCGAACACTAAACGCCTATAGCCGTAATCTCATTGTTCTTCTATTGTGTCTGGAGTAGTGTCCGCGAAGGTGTTAATATGGTCAGGAATACAGCATTAAAACCTCTCGCAATACTCTCAAGCACCGTGTATACTTGCATATTCAATAGGCAACTCGTTCCATCACTTCCTCTCTAATTTTAATTTAACTATTTCCTAAAACCAAGCTCAACCATTTGTTTATTTTTCAACAACCACCAAACCTAATTTACTGGCGGCAAGCCGCAAAGCCTAAATTGCCGATCGACCGTTTAGCGGCCGGAAAGAGCGAGCTTCGCGGCGGGGGGCGTGCAATGCAGCTGATAAGGGCTGTGATGCATTAGCGGGAAAAGTAAACATTTCTCTGTGTGTCCGCCCATCGCTGACGGCTTGATAGATTTACTTTAAGGAAAGGCAGTTTATTGATTTTTTTAACGGAACGGGACTTTTTACAATTGTTACATAAAATTGGAATCCTACTAAACTAAACCTACCGTTATTGTTCACTTTCCTTTATTTTGTATTCATTGCAAGCGTACATAATTATATATAATTATTAGGGTTAGGAATTTTCGTGGCATTAGGTGAACAGAGAACAGTGAGTCGTCGCTCAATTGTTTATGATCGATTGAATAATTAATTAATCAAAAATAATACATAAACATATTCTTTTTAACAGGGTTTCGCCCATTTTAAGTATTAAATAATTTTATTGTATTAATATTTGACTACCTATGAAATTAAATTCAATCATTTTTTATAATATAGCTTATGATTATTGTATAATATTTATGGGCTTCGAGCAAACTAGAACCTTGAAAATCAAGTAAATATATTTTCTCATTTATCAACATTTTTATTGAAAATTAATATTTTTCTAGAATCTCAAAAATAAAATACTTTTTTTTATTTCAATTCATTGATAAATCCAGCTCGAACTAAACACTAATTCGTTATTATTGTATAAGTTAATCATTTATTCAAGTAAAAAATGTTTGTAACATCGACTCCACTGCTCCCTGTTCCATAAATGCCACCAAAAACCTAACCCTAATAATTATGTTACATAATTCCACCCGTTTACACCCGTTTCCACAGTTACACCCGTGGTCGCAGGCAGACTCACAGTCAGGCAGGCAGTCTGCCTGCGACCACGGGTGTAACGTCATGCCTGAAACGTCAGGATATAATTAAACGTAAGTTTACGCGATTAAGACCCGTTTGTCTTTAAAATATGGATAACACAGTTCCAATGTTGGTTAAGTCTGTTTCATAGTTCATTGGATTTATTACATCTGTTTCAATGTAAAAATTCAGGTGTTTCATTGAATACATGCACGAGGACACAACGAAACAGATCTCATTCTATGATTAAAGTTGCATAACACATATACTATTGAAAATAAGTAAAAACTAAGAAAGCGATTCGATAACCAACTAAATTGTTTATCTTCGAACACAATATCTCACTCGTAACTTCAAAAACACCAGAGATACAATGGTTTGAAATTGAGTTGTTTCATTGACCCACAACTTACCCTACATAATAACTCGGCGGGAAATGTAGAGCAACACACTCAAGTTAAACGCTCGTTGACAGCTAATTTCAAAAGCAGATGACATAACCACCATAAAAAACAAATTTTCGTATATAGCCCACCTAACGAAGACCAAAAGCTGTCTCTCGGGGGAAATAACTCGTGTATAAGCGAATTTTGGCATATTTGTAGAGAATGGCGTTTTAAACCACATACTAAAAGTACTGGTGGTTAGGGGTGGAGCTAAGGGGGGGAGAGGGGTGTAAAGGTCCATATTTTTAAATTTTCGTAAATAACTCGTAAACCGTGGCTTATAGCAAAAAATGTTCTAGTACATAAGTAATCTATATAAAATTCTCTACAAAATAGATATGTGCATATTTCCTCTGGGATCACTGTGTCATGAGATAAGAAAGCAAGAAGATGAACAATAAAGAAATAAACACGTTTGTTTTAGTAGGTATAGCACATACAGGTGCTCGCGAGCATTCCAAAAGATTTTATAGTTCAATTCCTGACCATTTTTAGAGTCTTTAGTATTACATAAAATTTCCTGGATTCGGCTTGGTTTCAGAGATAATCAACCTTTTTTTCGAAATAATTTTTTCGACGTAGCTCGTCATAAAACTTCTTTTTGATTGCAATACTACCACAATGTGTTTTAATATTACCACACCTTTTGCCTGGCAATCAAAAAATGGGAATAGACTTGACAAAATAAACTGTCCCTAAAAAAATATTCAAATAAATAAATTTAACAGATTGTTGTTATGATAAAAAGTACTGGAAATATTAAAAAGTATTCAAAAAGTGAATAAAAAAGAGACAAAAAAAATTTTTTTTTTTTGGGTGGTATTTCATATTAGGTCTCATAATATTTTTTTCACCTCACTGCTCGTAAACACGCTGTTTGTCCTTCAATTTCAGAGCGCAAAACTGTGTTTTAGTCTCTAGAGGTTAAAGTAATTTTTTTTTAATCTTCTGGATAGACTAAAGCAATAACTTATACGGCCTGAGAGTGCATTAAGCTTTTTGACGTTTGAACTAGACAGTACGTTCGAAAACTCAATAGTTTCAAACAGATTCATACACATGAACCTTTTATAATATTATATTCAATATGCTAAAATCCAAATTAAATACCACATTTTGTTGTAAAAGGCTTTTAATTAAAAGTTCTAAAAATACGACAAATAAAAACATAGGAAAATGAAAGTGTTGACACTATGCAAATTTCAGAACGCCCCGAATATTTTTTTCTTTTAAAATTTAAACGAGTTCGGTCGTGTTTTGTTTTAATTCACATTCTTTCTTTTACTTGTTTAAATTTTGGAAGTTGAGGACTTGCAACTAAATACCTTCTAATTTGTTATGTTTGAGTTTTATTTCGCATGTTTCCTCGCTTTAGTGTGGTGAAAAATGTTGTGTTTCACTCGGCAGCAAAGCTTGTTCAACTCTCGTGCCTTAAAACCCTCGCACCGCTCAAGATTCCATTTTATGAACCACTCGCTGCGCTCGTGGTTCAAATTCTGGAATCTTTCGCTTGCTCGGGTTTCAATATTTGCACGAGAGTTAAACAATCACTTTGCTCCCTAGTAAAACAAATAACTATTGTTTGTTTTGATGTCTAGAATGCATAGTTAAAATCTTTTGACGATGATTATAAGAATATTTTAGATTTAGAAGATAATTAGGAATTTTATTTTTGCAAATAAGTATACAGGGCGCGCCCGGGCGCGAGCATTCCAAAAGATTTTAAGTATGCATTCCAGATATCAAAATAAACAAAAAATATTATAACACCTAATGTCAAATACCACCAAAAAAAAATTTTTTTTTCTCTTTTTTTTACACTTTTTGAATAATTTTTATCATTTTCAGTACTTTTTATCATAACAACAATCTGTTAAAATTATTTATTTGAATATTTTTTTAGGGACAGGTTATTTCGTCAAGTCTATTCCCATTTTTTGATTGCCAGGCGAAAGGTGTGGTAATATTAAAACACATTGTGGTAGCATTGCAATCAAAAAGAAGTTTTATGACGAGTTACGTCGAAAAACTAATTTTGAAAAAAGGTTGATTATTTCTGAAACCAAGCCGAATCCAGGAAATTTTATATAACATTAAAGACTCTAAATATGATCAGGAATTGAAAATTAAAATCTTTTGGAATGCTTGCGAGCATCCTGTTTGTGCTATACCTACTTAAACAAACGTGTTTATTTCTTTATTGTCCATCTTCTTGCTTTCTTATCTCATGACACAGTGATCCCAGAGGAAACACGTGCAAACCTTTTTTGTAGAGAATTTTATGTAGATTACTTATGTACTAGAACATTTTTTGCTATAAGCCACGGTTTACGAGTTATTTACGAAAAATTAAAAATATGGACCTTTACACCCCTCTCCCCCCCTTAGCTCCACCCCTAACCACCAGTACTTTTAGTATGTGGTTTAAAACACCATTCCCTACAACTATGCCAAAATTCGCTTATACACGAGTTTTTTCCTCCGAGTTTCCTTCGTTTGGTGTACTAATAGTCCATTTCAAATACGAAGGCCCGATGCCACTAGAAACTTTTGTCATTTAATTGGTCCACTACAAATTGGCACATGTCGTACACCGATGTATGCAAAAAATATCATGCCACAAAAGGGTCTGGCCAGGTATCTTTTGCTATCACTGATCCTATGTTGACGCCTGATGACTTTGTCAAGTGAAATCGGGCCTTCGTATTTGAAATGGACTTTACCTACATTGTTGTTCCTAAAAAAATCTGTGTGGTCATAATTAAGTGTAATTAAAAAAAAACCTCGTAATCCATGATTACACTGATGAAAGTGATGAATTCCATGCCTAGTTTAATTTATAGCCCGTATTAGATTTACACACGAATTAATAAACTAGTGGATGTGAAATGCTAGCTTTTTAGTATGAAAACCGGTGTCGTCAAACTCACACAATCCCATTTTACGTAGATACAGGCATACAATTACAAAATGTTTTTAATTGGTAGCAGTTTTCCATACCCATAAGGTAACAACCAGTTATCATTCCCACAATGAAATTCATCTGTATACTGTTTCGATCAGGGTCTAAATTAGAATGTTCAAGTTATGCATCTTGCGTCTTTTTCTTTCTCTCACAAAGTCTTCTAATACAGCTACGTAATACAGCTACTCCAAACAAGGTGGCGCTACTGTATTAAAATGAGCGAGTAATGGGCTAAAAAACCAGTTTATCTAACATCTACGATTACGCAGAAATAATTACGAATCCTAGGTCACGTTACACTGGTGATACGAGATCTCTACTCGCCTGTGAGTAGCCGACAAATAAGAATAGGACTAAATGGACTGGACAACCCCAAAACACAAAAAGTCGTAAGTGACTGTATATCCTTATCTTGTTACGACTTTTTGTTATTTCCCATATGGCAATACGTATACATTATCGATATTTAAATAGTATTGATATTTCATTAGCGTTAAAGGCGGGAAATTTGAAAATTTTGATTGGCTGTTCGATTTTTTAACGGTTTCTATTGACTAGCAAATAATAATAAAGTAAAACTTTGTCAACCGACTTCATAAAGAGGTTCTCAAATCGTCAGTTAGTTTTTTTGTATGTGTTTGTGTATTACGCGATTACCCGGTCAATTCAATTATGAACCGATTTTGATTTTCCTTTGTTCAAAAGTGTATACTCGCGAGGTGGTCCTATTGGATTTTGGTTCTGATCTAATGATGGGATCCGTGTGGAATTGTGGGAACTCCTCAATTTTGAAACGCACTTGTATGGTGATTTCGGTGTTTTTTTAAGAACCTTGAGTAGTTCCAGGAGAAAGCCACAATTTAGGACAAGTGGACGTGATAGTGGAAAACCAAAGATGGCATAAGAGGAAGTGCTCTATTATTCGCAGTTCTGTCAACCAATTTGAAAATATTCTTCATTTATTTTTAAGAATAAACCTCCACTGCAGTCTCCTTTCATTTTAATCTGATCTAATGATGGAATCCATGACGAACTGAGGGAACTCCTCAAATTTGAATGGCACATTGATGGAGACTTGAGGGTTTTCTTCAGTACCTAACTGGAGCATTTCCTCACGGAAACTGCTATTTTTGACAAGTGGACCTAAGGATGAAGACCAGGAAAGGCTTAAGTGGAACTACTTTGTAACTTGCAGTTCTGTTAACTCTTTTTTATGTAATTGGAGGCAAACGAGCAGACATATCACTTGATCGTAAGCGATTACCGTCTCGTCCGTACTTACAAGCAGCACATACAATCAATATAAATAGTAGAAGAAATTAATATAAATAGTAAATAGCAGTAGTAATCAAATAAAAAACAGGTGACCAGATGGTAAATTTAATAAAACTTTGAATAATTATTCTTGTTTAACATTTCAACAAGTACATAACGATAAAACAATTTAGAACCAGGTCCTGAATTCGATCGATTCATATTGCATTATTTAGTACTGAATTTGTACTATTTTTGCGGAAACCAATTGACTTGTCCAGTAGCTTCGATCCATTTATTTTTAATTTCAGCATCTTTTGGGAATCTGAAAATGTAGAAAATATATAGGTATGTAAAGTATGGAATGCACATTGGTTAGTAATAGTGTATTAAGATCCGATTTATCGCTTAATACTCAGTAAAAATGTATAGTTATAACTACACATTTTTTACTTGATTACATTCCCTACTAATAATTAAATATCGAACGCTAATATATCATAACTAGGGTTAGGAATTTTGGTGGCATTAGGTGAACAGATGACAGTGGAGTCGTTGCTCAAATTGTTTATGATTGATTGAGTAATTAATTAATCTAAAATAATACATAATTCTTTTTAACAGGGTTTCGCCCATTTTATGTTCTAAATAATTTTATTGTATTAATATTTGACTTTCTATGAAATTAAGTTCAATATTTTTTGTATAATATAGCTTAAATATGATTATTATATAATATTCATGGGCTTCGAGAAAACTAGAACCTTGAAAATCAAATAAATATATTTTCTCATTTATCAACATTTTTATTGAAAATGAACATTTTTCTAGATTCTCAAAAACAAAATTCATGTTATTTACTTAAATTCATTGATAAATCCAGCTTGAACTAAACACTATTTCGTTATTATTTTATAAGTTAATCATTTATTCAAGTAAAAAATATTTGTAACATCGACTCCACCACGCTCTGTTCCATAAATGCCACCAAATTCCTAACCCTAATCATAACATTAACATTATCGATATAAATATCGACTTTGGACAGCCTGTGAGTAGCGAACCTTGTTTGGCATTAAATTTAGAGTAGCGAATGTTCTAGAGAAATGTATACAATCTTAACAAAAGATTATGAACTCTATTCACTGAGAAATAAAATTGAATTTGAATAACAAACGTACGTAAATAATAGACGAAGCAACATGTTTTTGTGTTTATTGAATTAAAATACAAAATAATACTTACCGGTGGTAGGAAATACCTCCATGTGAAATATTGTTTTTGTTGCTGTTATTTCTGCAGCTCAGTACTGCACAATACGGCAATGTTTATTTAATAACCGATTTTTTATTAACTAGCACACGCGCGATTCGAACGTTCAATTTCTGACACGGCCCATCACGTACTAATCATAAGTGAGCGTGAAGTATGAACACCGCATCATAGTATCGGCGACACGGGAACGCCTACTTGCCATCTCCATTTACTCCGTGGATTTACACACTGTATATGCGTCAAATGAATCGGATAAGCTTTCACCACTTCACTCAAGTATGAAAGTGAATAGTTGGAACAGAGTTGGAACTAGAGATAGACACTTCAAAGTTTGTGAATGGCTTGCTGGATCGCGCAATCGAGTTTCATAGTGATAGTGATTAATCATCTGAAATTGATGCTTTAAGGCTAAGCTACTTCGGGTGCGTGTGCAGCAAAAATAGGCTCTGGAGTTGGCACACCAACTAAGGAAGAAATATTCGAATTGGTATAAAAAACTGTCCGTTAGGGCCTTAACCATCACATCACATGATTAGCCTATATTAGTCCACTGCTGGACAGGCCTGTCCTATTACCTATGCGTACGGATGCATTAGGAGGTAAATGCCCATAATCGCCACGCTGGGCAAGCGGGTTGGCGATCACAGTAGTGTCGTGTCCACTATGATGACGCTGCTGCCCATCATCAATCTTTTATCAAATAATGGTCACGACACTTCAATCTGCGACACTGTCCGTCTTCCACAAATAAATGGTTAATGTCACTTCAATCCCTTAGTCGACTCTTACGACACCCACGGGAAGAGTTGGGACGGTGACAAATGTATTCTTTCTGAAGTCACCACGCGGCTGAGCCTATCAATAATAAAATAATATATCTCTAGCTCGCACCAATAATACCTGCAAATTAGTCAAATTACACAATGCATGAGTGAGATGCACAAATAAAAATTTCGCAGATACCATCGTTTGCCTTCACGGGTTACACGTGGTATAAGTAGATTTCAGACTGGCACGGCAGTGTGGTAAAAAATAATCACTGACATGCAAGCCGCAGGCTTCTTTTCAGGTAATATTGGGACTTTGAAAATACTATTTTGATCCTATTTCAAAAAAGGTAACGGGAAAAAAGTAAAGGTAGAAGGTGTCCCAAAAATGAAGCAACATTTAAATTTAATGAAAATGCACCCTTTTTTTTTTGATCTATTTATATTTTATTCTCTTATATATAAAATACACAGAAAAGGGTTAAGTATTATAATAGCAAATCACCCTGCAGCCATGGTGACCTAGACGAAAAACTGTCTTGTCTCCATTTTCTGGCCGTTTTCCCGTAATTTCAGTTAATCGCGAATATTGCGATTTAACATAGGTAATTGATTTGTTATTATGGGGTTATTAATAGTCAAAGTTCTACGAGTATATCAGTTAGCTCTCGATCACCCATGGTTTGAAAGAGGTGATTCCACAATGCAGCAACGAAATTCAGCCATATTTATGCAAATTTCATAGAACATTTGAACAAAAGAGTGTTATGTCACAGCAAAGCCTTCGAAGTAATTTCTCAGCGTGCTTTACCATACTACACCCTATTCTTAAGACTTTATGATTAAATCAAGAAATAAAAAAATCAAACATGGAATAAGTATTTTCCTTCGATTTCAAATCTTGCGTTATTTTTAGGACACCCTTTATATGTGCTGAAATCCATTATAGTATCAATGAGAGATTAAGATCGAATGAAGTTTGGTTTTTAACAACAATTATGCACTAAATTTCAATAAAAACTCGGATTTAGAGTTCATTTATAAAAAAATGAAATCATTTATAAAGATTTATTGAAAGATGAGCGAGACATTTTTAAGTAGTATTCACTACTAAGTATATATTTGTATATATTGTCGTCATCGGATGCATAGGGCTAGTTTGCTCAAAAATATCTGAACATGCACTCTAAGCTAAGGGTCGAATTGGCAGTAGAAAAATGCTGCTTGTTTAAAAAATTACAGTATGTACTGTTGATCGATCAAAGAAATTGTACAGGTCATTGGGCATTTTGTTCGGGCATATGACCCACTGCGTACACAAACGAAATAGGGCTAGGAATTTAGGTAAATGTAAGTGCTACTGAGTGGTATGAGTCGCAATCTTGCAAGGCGACACCAGAAAAGTAGGTCACAACCGTTTACGCAATTATACAATGCTGAAAGTAAAAACATTAAAAACACTATTTCGGATACAAAAAGTCGAATAACTTTTTTTTCCCGGTTGATACATACGGAAAAATGACATGTTTAGAAAAGTGAGTAAACTACATTAAAACCGTTAAATTAATTTAAAAAAAATACGTTTTATAAGGGAAAGGGGATCTGACGCCCGCGCGGGGTTGTACCTGGTGCAAAGGTTATCCATCGCCATTCAACGTGGTAACGCGGCTAGCGTGATGGGCACCTTCGCTCTAGGTACAACTCGTGGCGGACTTTTCGATTAATTTATGTTAGTTTGTTTTATTCATTAAAGGACCGCGGGCCTAAAGTATGGAAAATGTGGTTTCAGTCAAATCTTCTGAAATTTTGATATGTTATAGATTTCAGGGCCCTGAACAAAAAACTCTATGGGTGCTACCACGGTTTCCGGGTCCCTTTCCATGTTCTGCTCGATTTTGTACCAAATAACAAAGTAGTAGGTACTTAGCTCTACTCCGGGTCTATTTATTTAAACAATTGACATTAGTTTGAACCTTTTTTGTGATAATGCTGGTTAGTTAAAGACATAAAACGTCTACATACAATGCCGGCTGAGTTCAGCAATCGGCCACAATTAATACACACACGGGACTCGTTGTTGAACTCAGCCGGCATGTTGTTCATAGATTCTCTGAACGAAATAGCAGATAGAATTTTTTCTTCGTTGTTTTCTGGTAGGTATCCGCCGGAGTGCACGAAAAACAACAGCATTATTACATACGAAGCAATGTCCTCTATTTAAAAGTAGCGCCATATTTTCTAATGTTTGAATGAGTTCATATTTTACAATGTTAAGTAGGTATATTAGCCGGCAGCACAAAAAAAGCCGGGTTCTGGCTCCATGCACATCCCTCCCCAAATACTGGAACCTTTTTAGACCCCAATACCCTCCGTTTTTCAGTTTGTCTCCGTCTCGGGGTCCCGGTCTGCGCCCCGCATCGTTGCCCCTACCCATAAGTCAATCACGTGCGTATGAATTTGACATTGTAGACGTTTTACGTCTTTATCTAACCTTTAAATAAATTATTAATTCTTTAAATAAATAGACCCGAAGTAGAACTAAAGTACTACTTCGTTATCTGGTACAAAATCGAGCAGAACATGGAAAGGGACCCGGAAACCGTGGTAGCACCCATAGAGTTTTTTGTTCAGGGCACTGAAATCTACAACATATCATTTCAGAAGATTTGACTGAAACCACATTTTCCATACTTTAGGCCCGGGGTCCTTTAATTAGTTTTATATTATATACATGTTCAATAGTTTTAAGTGTTTTGTTTTTATAAGTATGTCATGTTAACTTTAGATTTTGTATTATTTAGGTTTTTTTAATTAATTTAACGGTTTTAATTTAGAAAAGTGAGATTTAATTCTTTATTTTAAATCTAGTTTGGTCTCTGTACGCGAAAAATCGTAAAGCGGGCAAAAACGCCCAGTGACCTTTTGACGCCTTTTTCATTATTAAAAGTTGTTACTCGTGTCGTAACTTTGTAACACAAAAATTACTCATCATACCGTTATCATATCTAAATTATATTTTGAAACACGAATGCGCTCAGGTGAGGTAATGGGCCGTCAGGCAATTTAGGGCTGCGATAGGATGTTGTTAACCTAGAAAACTAGTTAGATAATCAAAAGACTAGGTAACTTCAGGGAATTTACTGCCGGAATATTTTCATACGTCAGTAAGCCTTTTTTGTAAAAAGTTACTATTTGTATAACTAAATATCTTTGGGTATCGTACACAAACTGACCTGCACGCCAAGCCAAGATTCCATTTTGCAATCATCTATGATAAGCGACACGTTATAAATGTATGAGAATGTCAGATTCGAACGAAAAGCACATTTCCATACATTATTATGGTCATGTGACTTATCGCTTATCGTATACGATTGCAGAATGGCATCTTGGCTAAGCCTGTTAGTCCTACGGTAAGAACAATTAAGACATGTGATGTGGGCACCAAGCGACGATATATACACCGTGTTTTATTGATTTCCGTTAAATTAAAGGGAAGCTTATTTAGGTCAAAAATGATCTATTTCTCTAAGAAACTAGTATCTCAACTCTTACTGTTATTGAGTTATTAAAAAAATAAGTTTAATGACTGAACAAGTGTATTGCAACCTTTATTATTACATCCTAATGTTACTTATTTTGACATGTGCCGTCAGCAGCCGTCAGTCGCCCGAGATCTTATTTTTAAGGTTCTCTCACACTTACCATTACAATTATTATGTATGAAAACGAAAAAAAAATTTTTTTTTTCGAAATTAATGAAAGCCGATATACCAGGCAACTTCTATTAATGTTCCAAGTAACCTGTCCCATTTAACGGAAATCAATAAAAACACGGTGCATAATGCTCGGCGGGTGAGCTGTTTTCATACTAAATGACATTACACGTGACATTTAGTATGAAAACAGCTCACCCCCGCCGAACATTGTATATAATAGATATATACATATAGATACTTACCTATATACATAGATACCACGACCAATGACCAAATATTTTTAACCCGGAACCTGCAGCTTCGTACAGGGTCACTACCAACTAGACTACGGAAGCGTTTGCCACGGCATAAGAATATAATTATATTTTGTCCTCACCCCATAATTATCTTCCCGTGTGTGTATAAAGATATATACACGAAACTTCTGGGCGTCGATTCAGGCAAAGGGGAGAAAACCACCGCTACGAATCGTTTCTGGTGCAGAGGTTGGCCATAGCTATCCAACGCGGCATGCCGTGAGTGTTATGGGCACCTTTGCACCGGAAGCGCTAAGGAGCGGATATTTTTGTCATGATATTTTATGTACCTATATCATTTTTTACTTCAATATTGTAAGTTAATTTATAATATGAATAAATAAATAAAAAATATTTATTGCTAAACAAGATATTCATGCATAAATGGGATACCAGGGGCCTATTTCTCGAAAGCTTGTAACTTGTAATACAAGCGGAAGTCCTAATCTAATTAATAGTGTTAAAAAGCAGGGAACGGATACCGGTTTTTTCTCCATACAAAAGAACGGTTCGAATTCCGTTCTTTTTCGTTCTTCGGTTTATAATTTTTTTGTTAATGGAGTAATTCAAACATATGATGTTAATAGTTACATAAAATGTAGAATACTACATAAATAATGTAAAACATTATAAAATATTGAGCTATTTCCAGGTTTTTCTAAAAAACCGGTTCCGATCCCTGTTAAAAAGAGACTTCCACTTGTATTACAAGTTACAAGCGTTCGAGAAACGGGCCCCTGGCGGACCCCAAACTAGGCTGAGCCTGTATCTTGGGGCCCTGGAGTGCAATGATTGTTATACATAATTCTATATAATTATATCGTCGCTTGGTACCCACATCACAAGCCTTAATTGAACTTACTGTCCTAGGACTAAGTTGATTTGTGTAAGATGTCCCAAGATATTTATTTATTATTTATTTAATCGGCGTACCTAATATGAGTACTTTCACTTTATTTCAAATAAAAGGTTACCTTGTTCGGTAAGTATGATTGTATTAGTATATCCACGTATTAGTATTAAATTGATTTAATCTTTTCTTTGTAAACTCTATTTCTAGCTATGGAATAATCTTTATTCATAAAACGATCCCCGTTTTATATTAATAACCTTTTTAAATTAATAAAAACCCACAAAATTATGTTAGCAGAACTGTCTGTATAACCGAGATAGTTTTATTAGCTTTTCAGTAAACTAAATATAGAAACAGTAATTAAACCCGAAGTTATTTAAAATTCTATTACAAGTTTTTGGCAATCCATTCCAATATTAGGTCGTGAATAATGAGATAAAAAGGCTCATGAAATAATTCTTCTTTTTTTGGACACTGACTTGATTTTATAAAATACACACAATTTCTTTTAGTTTTATTAGTCACACTGCCCTGCAATTCCTAAAACACAGTAACTGACTAAAGTCGATTTTGAGATAATAGCAAAAAACGGTTTTAAAGTAATATATTTTCCAAGATTTGATAGTTAAAGAGATTTTTTTTAGTGCAAAATGAAGTATTTTAATCATACAATATGATAAATTAAAAAATACATGCTTCTGCTTTTTCTAAAATTAAATATGTGGTTTTTCCGAAATTCTGTGTTTGTACTGCGCTTTTAAAAACAGGGGAAAATATAACAATTACTAATTAAGACACAGTAAAATGACCACTTACTGCAAAAAAATTGCGTGCTTTATAGAGATAGGCGGCATTTTACAGGTTAAACTGCAGTAAAAGGGACTAGTATACTGTAATTTAACTAGTATTTTGATTGAATTTTCCTGCTACGAACTTCATTGACAACAGTAAAATATAGTTTTTTTTAATAAAGTAATTAAAATGCAACAAAACTTTGTAACAGCATATCATAACTTTATTATTAAGAAATTCAAACACACTTATCAAATTTCATGCCAATGTGTGAAACAGAAGGAAGTAAAAAAGGATTTAAAAGTTACTTGGAAAACGCAGTTTATTTAAGGATTTGTCGTCAGTAATACAAAAATTAAGGTTTATTACCACATTTTCTTAAGCAATGAAATAACAATCAACTTCAGGTACCATTATCGGTTGTAATCATAGCAAATGGCACATTCTATTTAGCCTTACAATGATTTCAATGAAATGAAATGAAATGAAATGAATTTATTAGCACAAAACATAACTTAAAATTATATTACATTAAAAACAGAGATATTGAATTTGTGCCAAAGGGTCCTCACTCAGCTTGTTGTCACGTAGGGCACCGCAGGGCACACTACGCAACGCTGATTTTCAATGAGTAAGGTCACGGCTGATTATGGCGTAGCACTTCTACGATTAATTTAAATTAATATAATTTCTTACGTATTTGTGTCACTTATAAATCAAAAAGTCTTTATAATACTGTATATTATACTACAAAACCCTATAAGATAATAAATTGTCATTAATTATGACCTATTACTACAATAGTACTCCGCTCCTGGAGTATACATATTTATGTACGACACATTATAGGTTTTGTTATGTTTTTTTGGAGAAAACTAGGAAACAAATTTGCTTCGTTAAAGCACCCTGTTAATAAGATAATTAAACGAAACCTCTTTAGTCAAAAGTCATAATTCTAGAATCGCCGGCTGGTTTGTGGAGGCCTTTAATAATCTACCTACTTACAGTATTGCCGCCGAATCATAATAACATTTTAAGAAAAACTACTATTGACGTGGCATGACAGACAGTATTAAATAAACACTTAGACATGATATTACATAGGGGATGATTAATTCTTTTTTGTTCGGTAAATGAACACGAAAAAACATGTTTTTTTTTATTTCTTGTGAAAATTAACTGTTTTGATGTTAATTAACGTCCCTTAAATATCCGTGACTAATTTAATAAAAATGTATATATTTTGTAGCAATTCATTAAAGAAATTATTAAGAATTTACTTTTATATTATGTTTAGCTTTGAATTTAAAGTAACATAAATAAATTTGTTAAATAAATAATAATAATATAAATAAATATCTTGGGACATCTTACACAAATCGACCTAATCCCACGGTAAGCTCAATTAAGGCTTGTGTTGCAGGTACCAGGTGACGATATATATAATAGATAGATACATATAGATACTTATATACAGACATCGGATTCCGTGGGGCGAAAGATCTTGACAGCTAGGGACTTCCTATATCGATATACTCATTTATCGATACTTGTTTTAAATACTAGTGATCACACAAAGGTTTGCTTATAAAAAATTTTTTTATTAAAAGAGTATTACTCAATTTACCCATATAATAAAATAGCAGCTAAATTTTCTTCTTCTTTTTTGAAAACGTTTTTAAAAATGTATTCGTCTCAACTTTTTTTACGACTGTCCGATCTATTATTGTTAAATTAAACCACCAGATTTTTTTCCATATATTCGGGCGTTAAGCGTTTCAGTGAAAACGGAAGAAAAATCCATTTCAGGTGGCTAGAAGACTTTTCAATTTCTGTGGAGGTTATAGGAGCATAACAAAATTTCATAAAGTGATCAATAGTTACAAAAAACACACACAATGTTGGGGGCGGTCACTAGTCTATAGAACAAGTATCGATAAACGAGTTTATCGATATAGGAAGTCCCTAGCTGTCAAGAAGTTTCGCCCCACGGAATCCGATGTCTGCTTATATACATAGACAGCCATGACCAAGGAACAAATATTTGTGATAAATAAATACACAAATAATGCCCTCGCCAGGATTCGAACCCGGAACCTCCAGCTTCGTAGGCAGGGTCACTACCAACTAGGCTACGGAGGCTGACGAAGCTAAATGTAGCCGGAATTACCGTATAAGAAACTTAAACCAAAAAGTATGTAGCAATCTTATCGAATCCCAAAACAGGTAAATACAAATTTCAAAATACTCGATTATTGACCGGTATTGGCGGTATTCGTATAATTCATATGTATAATCTACTTCATACGTTACGGCGAGGTACCGCAATCAAGAAGAAATGTAACAATATTTAGACATAACGATGATATTTGTTGGCAAGGCGTTGCTTAATAAGATGATACCGCCGCCTATGAACCATAACTCGCATAGCAAAATTAAATGTGGACAAACTAAAGAGAAGGTTATTTTTTGTCTTTTAAGAACCTAATAATTAGGTAATAATACCTTTATGTGTTTAACTATATAAGTTTTTATTCATTTATCAACAGACGACACCTTGGTTGTTTTAAATTGTAAATAGGTCAAGAATTATTTTCCTACCTTAAACAGGATGTTCTAACGATATCACTATAAGCCCTCTTCAAGGAACGTCCGAGATCGAACTAACTCGAATTTGCCACTTAAAATAAACGTCTAAATGCAGTTAAAATAGTCAAATAACATAAAAATACTGCCTAAACTGCAGCCCCTTGGGGTGCTACTGTCCTTTAGCTAGTATTATTGCTATTGAAAGTAATACAACATACAGCATAATGTGTACATTAATGAACTTGTTACTGCAGTTTAGATGGCAATACGATACTTATTTGAAAGGTAGCGTACCGCTGTAAATATCGTTATTTTATTGCTACTGCGTCTTAACTAGTAATTATGCATATTATTCTATGAAACTGGAAACGCAGTACAACACTTTTAGCATTAAAAATGTATACTGTGTTTTAATTAGTTTCTTTATAAACGAGATACTATCAGTTTACATGCTAAAAATCATAAAAATCTACACCTGTACTGCGTTTTAGTCAGTATCAGCCCAAAAACCGTAGCCGTAGACCATTTTACTGCGTTTTATATTGCATTGTGCAGGAAAAACTAGTCACTTACTGCTTTTGGGATTTCGAGTTTCCATGTTCCAGTTTTCCAAATTGAAAACCGATCGATTGGGATTATGCGTTTTGATTTGCTGATTATAGATCACCAATAAACCGAAAATCGGAAAATTGGCAGTTACTGTGGTTTAGGAATTGCACGGCAGCACAGACATAAATAGGGTAGGTTTATAATTATTGTAGTATATTCGAGATCCAAAACTTAAATCTGAAGTTATTTTTTTACATAATATGACACTTATAATAGGATTGATGCCTTGTGTTACATTTTATGAGAAAATCTAGTTAAATATGCAGAAGCTTGCTATTTATTACAAAAAAATGCAAAAACAATAATAATGAGAATTTAAAGTACATATCAACAATTTTATTTTAGATACATTAGCTTACTAAATTAAAAAAGTTACCATTACATTCTATACGTTATTCTAAAAAATGGTTTGCAATTAATCGATAGAAATGTTCATGCTATCCCATAGTAGTCCTATCGCTAATTGGAAACAAGTGACAATAAATTAGTACACAATAGTAAATAAATTAGTTCCACTAAAAACCTGTAGCACGGCTAGAACTCAAAAAGAACATTTTAGGCTATAAATACCTAAGTTAGGTATATAACATACGACATCGACCTTTGGGGGGATGCAGCGGACCGACTGAGGCCATTCAAACTCCAAAAAACGAGCGATTCGCTGCATCTCCGGAGTCCCGTGGGACCATCCAGCTCAGGAACTAGTCAAGCAATTAGGAATTCTTACCTTGCCGTGTTTATACATCTATGAAATAGCAAAGTTTGTAAAGCGTAATCTAATGCAGTTTCCGACCCGTGGTAATCTACGTGGTGTCAATTCCTGGAGACAAAAAGAACTTTGTCCACCGAAAACGCGCTTAGCTAAGTCTAAAAAATGTATGCACACGGTAGGGCCTAGAATATACAACAAAATTCCGCTCGAATTCAAACAAAACACAAGTGACAATGGTTTCAATAAAAAGCTCAAGAATAAATTGGCGTCTGATGCCTTCTATTCACTCGACGAGTTTTACAGTACCTAAGTAGCATTGTATCAATTACGCTTCAGTCAAGATAAGTATACCTACAAATATCTAGGCTACTTTTTTACACGACTGCCAAAAGGAGAGTATATGTGTTCAGCCCCTATGTATGTTTCATATTTTCTTTAAACGCGCAGATCTTCGTGACCACTTAAGCGTTTTTAATAGTGTAAGGTGTCATTAGAATCCTCGTGACGTCGCGGGTAACATAGGATATGTGACGTCACGTTAAAGTCAATATGGCGGCCTAAAAATTCAATATTATCTAACCAAAAAAAATGAAAATGAAAGAAATCTATCGAGTTTGGTATCAAAATGAAGAGCTTCAAACCACGATTATGAACATGTATATAACTTATATGTTTATTACTTATTCTAGAAAAGCCAGATTCATTAAAAAACAATTAAAGCGCAAAGAGTAAGATGTCATCTAAATGCTATGATTTGGGTATCAAATTAAAGCATTTTGTATGCAGATTGTAAATATATAT
The DNA here is from genome assembly GCA_025490895.1 of Thaumatotibia leucotreta. Classification (NCBI taxonomy): domain Eukaryota; kingdom Metazoa; phylum Arthropoda; class Insecta; order Lepidoptera; family Tortricidae; genus Thaumatotibia; species Thaumatotibia leucotreta. The sequence goes on along the minus strand of JALPQI010004344.1, from coordinate 37,718 downwards.
ACAAGTTATATGTTTAAGTATATGTTTGAAGAGAAAACTCGAAATGTTCTACATCGCACTATTGAAGTTTTTCTTCAATGTCTAAGCCGTGACAGGACTGTCACCTTTGACACATCTTCTCGAACGCTAAGTGTGTATGAAACAGAATACATTGTATGTACGCGCTTGTGGTCAAGGGGTAAAACGCACGGCTGCTACGCAGCGGTCGTGGGTTCAATCCCCGGCTCGTAACCGATGAGTTTTTCAAATAAAACTTATATACGATATCGTTTGATATACAGTACCGTTCAAAAGTTTAAGTTCACTCCATGATTTCGATACAAAATAGACTTACGGGCGATATTTTTTTTTTCAGTGTTGATATTAATTTCCCATAGAATCTGAACAATTTTATACATTGGATCCGATAATAATTCATAGGCAAGTGCAGTTTGTCATATTACGTTTGATGATGACATGACTACCAAAAGCTGCCACAGCTGCCTCAGTTGTCCCAACCGTTCGAAAGTAACGGTTATAAGAAAGTAGATTCGAAAGTAATTAATAAGAAATAGCTCAATAATCAGTCATAATTTTATTAGTTGGAAACAATTGTCGACTTAAATGCTAGAAAAATGATAGCTCAAACAGTCAATTTCGTATCAAAATCGTGGTGTGAAGTAACATTTTGTCCAGTACTGCACACAAAGTGCTTTACGGTGAAGGAAAACACAGTGAGGGAACTTGCATACATCTGCGAGCATGTATGAGAAGTTTCTAACAAGTATTGGGCCAGCGTTGCGGAGAATGACCAGAATACAATATCAAAAAGTAACGTACGAAATGATTCTCAGATCAGAGGAATGTCCCTAAAATACAATCACAATAGTAATGTAGTAGTGGTCAAACAAAATTGCTATACGTGTTGTAACAAGCGAATAAAATTTAAAATTTGAAATATCTTAACATTATATGTCTCGTATCGTGTACGAGACATTTAATGTGGGCCGGTTTTTGTCATCCAAAATATGAGCCTACAGTTTTTTTTGTTAAGTGTCAAATTAGTAATTACGAGTATGCACATGATAAGATTGACAGGTACAACAACGTCACTAGAAAACGAGCTTAGTCAGGCTTATGGTGCTGGAGAGGAACACTAAACGGGGGGGCAAGGTTTTGACTGTACTGCCGTTGGCTTTTGGTGAGATCAGAGTTGGACGGGCTTGGCCTTAACATTTGCGCAGGGAAGTTGGTATGTATGAAGGTAGATTTGCCTGAAAACTTGAGTCTCACGCAGCTCGCAGGCAATCGCGCTGGGTGGCCCCGCTCCAGTCCAGGACTTCACCCCTACGCGGATCACGGCTTTCAGCCTCCGCATTTTCTCGGAATGATTTTTCGGGCCTGCAGCCCTGAGATTCGTTTGAATGCTACACTTTTCAATTGTATACCGAAGGAGCGCTGGGATCTGGTAGCTTAGCCTTCGGCCTTGCAAGCCGGCGCCCCTTTAGGTGACAGTACGGCCCTTCGGCCCTACGCGGAGCTCGGTTTACAGCCGTCGCAGGTTGTGGAAACGATCGTCGGGTCTACGGATCTCAGATTTGTTTTCATGTTACACTATTCCATCACGTAGTGTGGTAGCGCTGGGCTCTGGCTTCGATTGTTAATGCAGTTAAGTAGGACGTTTGTACCGCTTAGGCTCGCTTGTCGGGCCTCCGATCATCGGGCTCGCGCTTGAAGCACCCCGATAGTTACGCTCCAGGCCTTCGGCCCTTCTTCGGCCTTGCTTTAAATATCTTCCAAGTGACACTTGGGCCCTCTAAGTAAAAGTCTGTGCCTCTGGCTCCGGTGGTCCGGGCCGGAAGCTCGGCTTTTGGCCTCGCAAACCAGCGCCTCTCTGAAGAACGATTCGGGCCTTCGGCCCTACGCGGAGTACGTCCTACGGCCTTTGCAGGTTGTCGAAAGGATCGTCGGATCCATTTAACGTTACACTATTCCATCGGCTGACGTGGTAGTGCTGGGCTTTGGCGGCTCGGGCTTCAGCCTTGCGAACTGGCGCGCCTCTGAGTGCCGCTTTTGGCCGTACGCGTTGGCCGTGTCTCTACGCGGAGCTCGGCTTTAAGTCTCCGTTGGAGTTCGAAGCGAATCGTTGCACTTTGGCCGCGCTTTAAATTTGCAAGCGACATGCTTGGGCCCTCGAAGTGAAGGTCCGGGCCTCCGCGAGCTCAGCTTTCGGCCTCCCACCCTGATGCTCGCTCTTTGGACTCGCTCAACATAGATTTACACTGATTCCTGTAATGTTCCAGCCCTCACGTGGCGTGCCCTTCGGCTTCGCCCAAAATTAGCGGGATGGGAACTCTTCGGGCCCGGAGCGAAGCTTCAGCAGTCTGTGAAATCAGTTTTTGAAATTCTATCCAACTTTAAGGATTCTCCAGATTCACTAAAAGGTTTCAAATAAATAAAATAATTAAAAAATTAAAAAACACGACTGCCGTTTTAAGCGAACTGAAAAGTAACAAATAATTCAGGTTAATTCTTGTCAGCGTATCTACATAATTATAGGTGCTTGTCTTATTACTTACTATGTTTTGTTTTGATTGCAGTCGGGGAACCTTTCATTACGGAAAATATTAATATATGGAGGTTCCCCGACTGCAATTGAAACAAAATATAGTAAGTAATAAGACAAGCACCTATAATTATGTAGATACGCTGACAAGAATTAACCTGAATTATTTGTTACTTTTCAGTTCGCTTAAAACGGCAGTCGTGTTTTTTAATTTTTTAATTATTTTAAGTAAACTGGTTTCGCTTCCTCAGCCTTGCCTAACACTCGTACGAGTATGTTATGTACCTATTAACTAATTAAATTGAAATTATGTACCTACTGTGAATGATTATTTTCTAACCTTATGTCTTAGCATAAGATGGAATTGAATATAGCGTATCCACCTTTATATGTAATATCGACTGACATGTAAAATTTTATTTTATGAATAAACTATTGAATTGAATTGAATTTGAATTGAATAATATTACATCAGTTAAATGCGACTTTCGTGATCTATCAAAATAAATATCTGTGACTGTTACATTTCATCAGAATACTTTTCGGGCACTGTAGACGTCTAGACAATTTGGCTTCACATTTCAATTTACTTTGACACCGTAGTAAGCGAACAATGAATTTGTCTCGTCTGATTAAAATCTTTACATTTACATTTGAATTACATCTAAATGTTGGTACATTTTTAATAATTAAGACAACGGGACCAAATCATTATACCATATAACCATACATAAACAGTGGCCAACATCTGTTAACTCTATTATTATAGATATTAGAGCCAAATTATTTTCAACACATACACCAACCATCATGTTTTTTATAATATTAGTATATTAGCATGCCGTGTGGTGACGGCAGTTAGAATACATCTGTCACCACCCCGACTCCTCCCGCGGCTATCGTAAGAGTCGACTAAGGGATTGAAGTGTCACTTAACATTCTTTGATAAAAAATGATGATGGGCAACAGCGTCATCATATGGTGGACGCATTACTGCGATCGCCAATCCGCTTGCCCAGCGTGACGATTATGGGCATTTACCTCCTAATGCTGCTATAGGCATAGTTCATAGGAGAGGCCTACGTCCAGCAGTGGACCATCACAGGCTGATGATGTGATGTCATATAGCTTAAGTTTTGTTATGAGCTGTATATCAAGAAAAAAAAGAATGAATTAACGTTTTAGACGCCAACGACGGATATTATATTGGCACCGCAGGTTCAACGCCAAAGACCGATATATAAGTAGACCACCGAGATGTGTAAAATTCAAAATCAGTTTGACATTTTGTTGACGTGGCGTCTGGGCGACGGCATTTGTATTTGACATGGCGTCAAAAAGGTTAATAGTGACACTTTAAGTACCTACCTATACATAGATATTAGGGCGGTTCAAAAATATTTTTTTTGAAAATTCCTTTCTCCATCAGTTTCTTTTCGTTTCATTAGACTTAAAACGGCGTTGTACAAAAATTTAGAGAAATCGGTTAATGTTTAGGGGTTGCTATGATTTGTTACTTTTTTAGAATGTATAGAAAAAGTAGTCATTTTTGTAAGGAGCACTTTAATTATACATTTTTAAATGAAAATAAACAATTCTACATAAAATAGCATTAAGTAAACAATACTAGTATGTTAATTAATTAGTTACAAACTTCACTCGGATCCTTTTCACCAGAACTCATCTTGAGGATGTTAGATTTTGAAGCTACGGGGTATTTCTTCCTATGCAGATCGACGACGCGGATCAGGTATTGCTTCTGTTCTTCGTTTTTTGTAATGCTTGAATTAAATTTCTGGATTAAAGCAATACCTCTTTCTGCACAGTCATTTACAACTTTCATTTGTTGTACCCTTTTCTGCATATCAACATAAGTTTCATCAGTGTGCCAGTGTGTCGGGTCTTTTACTAAAAATTCCTTAGATTTCTCTCGACCATTGCTAATAATCAAATCAAATAGAACCAAAGTTCGCTGCGTGAAAAAGTTTTGTAATAGCAATGGCTCCTTTAAATTAAAGGTTTTCCCATCTAGCCTCTTCAAACCTTTTTTTGTTGGCGGTTTCTGAAGGTTTTGGACCATAACTCTCTTGGTTTCTGCAGAAATTCTCGGGTCAAACAAAGATAGACCAACCAAATGCTCCGAGAAGTACCAAAGATGGCGGCTAAATGCCTTCACAACACTGGTGCTAATAATTTTGTTTGGATATTTTTTTGCCTGTGTTATGAAGGTTGCGTCATTCAAAGGAGCCTTTCCTGCTATCGGGGCTTCATTCCAAAATCGCCCATAAATAAGACTCACAAACAGCGACAATTCCGTGACGGACCGTTTCTCAGTTGTAGTCAGTTTAAATTGGTCTTGAAACAAATACATTTTTATGCAGTAGATAGCTTTTGCCATCCACCGAGCTTGATGTAGGGCTCCGGGCGCTCGAAACTTAGCTTCAGCAGTTGATTCAGAGCTTCCGAGGAATATACGACACAAGTTTAGTAGTTCGAGGTAGTCATCTCTGGGTTGTTGATTATTTATGGCATCATTATAGTACGCTGTCATTTCTTGGCGGAGTGTAATAAGTTCTGCTGTGGTATACACATTGCCACTGCTTGTTGTAAACTTTTGTTGATCAATTTCCGGCCATTTCTTTTGGAAGCGTTTGAATAAGCTTATATCCGGCCCACTGCTTGGTCCGAATAACGCTTTAAAAACATCTGAGAGGATAACTTCCAAGACGTGGTGCCTACAAGCAATCCAAACGAGCTCTTTGTCTATTGTTTTTTCAATTAATGAACATGCACCTAAGTTAAGACCGGTATTAGAAGCTGTCGTATCAAAGCAGAGGCCGCGGACGTGAGGTTTTAATTCCCACTCATCAAGGACAGTTAAACACGCGGAAGCTTGTTCTTGGCCGGTACCCTTTTTGATAGCTGGAACAGCCAAAAGCTTTTCGATTTCACCTCCACTTACAATGACGGCTACTCTGTCTACTTTTTCTACGCCACCAACTATATTAGGAAGCAATTTACCATCCCAGTGTAAAACAAGGGGATTCGAAGGAGAAAATAATGCCTTGTCGGATTCCACAATATGCTCACGAAGCTGGATCCTTTTACGGCGAATAGTACTCTTCGACAAAGACATCTCTGCGACCGGTGTTCCCAATGCTTGAGCTACAGATCCAATCAAAAACATCGCTTGACTATCAGACACGTTGATACGATCTAACGTAGAAACAACAACTTCTCCAAGAACTTTGGGTATTTTTTGTGGACGTTTCTCATTCTTATCTAACATGGTGGACGTGGCGGTAGTGTCAAGTTGGAAATCATCAACAGAAGACAGAGATTCATTACTATCCAAACTCAGATCGATGGCTTTAATGAGCGATTTTTGCTCAGCATTTAAATTAGAGCTAAGCTGAGATTTGTTTTTCAGTAATCTTTTCGCAGCCTCTGTATCCCGCTTCCGCTTTCGAGATTCTTTTTGAAATAGTGTGACATCTGTGCCAGCCATACTGCAGCTTCTTGTATCTTCTCGTTGCATGGTAAGAAATATCTTATCTTCTTCGTTTTGCATTATGTTTAAAGCGTCTTTTGCAGCTATATCAAAAAGATCTAAAAGATCAGCTTTAAACAATGCCTCTTTAACACGACATGACTCTAAATTAGTTTTAACATTTTTTTAAAAGGTTGTATGCATTTAAGAGCTTACTAAATGTTTTTTCTGCAGTGTCTATTCTTTGCGTGGGAATCCTGGCTTTTGCCCAAATTTCTAAAACCGATTGCACCGTATTTTTAATACTCTCTTTCACGGACTTCTTCTCTTCTAAATGATGAAAGTGAAATCTTCTGAGCACATCACCATTTGACGGAAGTCTCGCATGAGATATTGATTCTGTTGGTTTTCCAATTAACCACACTGCCGCTGTAGCCCTAGTCGGTACGGAACTACTAGTCTATGCCATATTTCACTACTTTCACTAGTTCTCAAACGGTCCATACAACTAATTACTTACTCGTATTTATATCGATTTATCATAAACTTATGCCAGATACCTATATCACAACACAAGTAAACTCAGAATAAATCACTTCTTTTACTTACGTAAGTAAGAATAAATAAACCAAATAACAAAACACGGTAATGAGGAATTGAGGACCCAAACGTTGTTAAGATTAGGTACTATAGAAATTGGCCGTTGCGGTTACTACACTTTTTATTGAATTTTATTACTTCCAAATCATAGCAACCTCTAAACGTTGTCCTAGAAAGCTCAATTTTGGTACATATCATTTTGGTTCATAGTCGAATAAGAAAACACTGATGGAGCGAGAAAAAATTAAAATTTTTTTTTTTTTTTTTACATTCGTGAATTGCCCTAATAGATATTATCGAGAGCTTGAAATTGCATTTATTAGTCAAATGATGACAGTACAAGAGTAGAGAAAACACACAGACATTACCATTACATATGCAATTCTAAGCACTCGGTTATTAATCTATGTATGTGTACAGGATGCCCTCAGAGACGTGATTCGTTTTATATTTTTTTAACTCCACTAATAACTAGTAACTGAATACACTGGGTCTCGTTAAAAACAGACAACTTTTTTGTAATGTACATACACAAGCCCCGATGCATATGTTCTCGTACAGTTAGACAGTTTTTCGAGATTATCCCGTTCATCCGGGGGAAAAGGTTTAGAGACAAAACCTTCACTATTCAATAGTAGTACTAAAGTAGTTTCTTTGAGTATAAAATATTTGGACTTAATTTATCAGAATAAAAAAAAACTATTTTACGAGAGGTATTTTTTTAAATTTATTCCACAATTTTTAATTTTGTAAATAATCAATGAATGTAAAGAACGCCATTAATATTAAAGACGACATGGTACAGCTGATGCACTGCGAATTTTGCGTCAAGCTTATAAGCGCGGAATTACGGTGGTGAACAAAAATATAATTTAGACACTGGTTTGTTAAAATCGATTTATTAAACAACAAAAGCGTACTTCAGATTGTTGTGTCTCTTGAAATGTAGTACATTAACCATGACTAACGTTCATACAATTTATCATTAGCATAATGTGATCATTTTTAAAATATTCAAAAAATTGTAAAAATTGTTTCGAACTAGACGAACTCCACTGCATCGGGGCTTGCATATAATAAATAATATTCATAAATAAATATCTTGGGTCATCTTACACAAAGCGACCTAGTCCAACGGTAAGCTCAATTAAGGCTTGTGATGTGGGTACCAAGCGACGATGTATTATAATAGATAGATACATAAATATACTTAAATACATAGTCAGCCGCATGACCAAGGAACAAATAGCTATTTGTGATAAATAAATACACAAATGATGCCCTCGCCGGGATCCGAACCCGGGACCTCCGGCTTCGTAGGCAGGGTCACTACCAGTTCTAGGCTACGGAGGCCGACAAAATTGATAATAAATGTAAGATTAGATTTTCCGGACAAACTACAGTATGGGATTATGAATAAAAAGTGTACAAACTTTTAAAAAGGTTTACAATACATATGTCCCCAGGAAATGCAGGCGTCTATGATCAAGGGTAGCACCATACGTCGTATTAATGCCTGATATTTCAAAGGTAACACAAGCGCGTTGCCCAAGTCCTCTGAATGAAGTAAACAATAATCGCTGGTGTCAAGCGCGTTGGAGGATCGTTCGTCGAGTGGCGGCGGTAATTAAACGGAGCTGATACACACGGATATGTGGGCTAGACAACCTGGCTAATTATTTTCATAAATGAAAACCATCATCATCATCACCATTTCAGCTGAAAGACGTCTACTGCTGAACATAGGCATTCCTCAATGATTTCCACAGTGATCGATCCTGTCCCACCCGCATACTGCGGTCTCCTTTACAGGGTCATCAGTCCACCTTGTGGTACTACACATGCTGCGCCTTTTGGTACGTATTATGTTACACCCGTGGTCCCAGCCTGAGTACCTAGTATCGTATCTATTACTTTACCGCAAACCAAGCTTTGTTGAGATCAGGGGGGCTCCCACGATCCACTAATGCGATTCAGTTTAGAACCAAATCTAAATCGTAATCGTAATCGAATCGTAGTCGTATGTGTCAGTTCCATAGAATAAGGCGTCAAAAACTGACAGGTCGAACCTAAACTGAATCGCATTAAAAATATCATGGTAGCTCTATTGTCGTCCTTACGATTCGCAATTTGCAAATCTGAAATGATATTTCGTATGTATCTTCAAAAAGTTCCGAAAATCCATGAGAAAAGTCGAGTTGAAACATCTCTAGATTACCTCATCATCATCATCATATCAGCCGAAAGACGTCCACTGCTGAACATAGGCCTCTCCCAAAGATTGCCACAATGACCGGTCCTGCGCCACCCGCATCCAGCGGACTCCTGCGACCTTCACTAGGTCATCAGTCCAACTTGTGGGGGGCTTACCCACGCTACCAAATTCATAGATTTAATCCACCATGTGTAATGCTTTTCAACGCTTATTATTATTACTACTTATCAAAATAGCTACCGAAATACTGACTAATCATATTTTTTTAATTGCAGAGTAACCCTTGCATGCAAATTTGTATGCAAGGAGGTCTACATTTCTCTGCAGCTGACTGTACTTATAATAAGGCACTAGTGCACCTAAAATGCTTGTGACATATAGATGGACAAGACATCGTAATATGTGATGAGAAGCTATCAGCACTAATTTCGAATTATTTGGATAGAAAAGTTTGTTTGCTAGAAGAGTCAGTGTGTCCCCGCGTTATGCGGTCAAACGTCACCGCTCTCCCGGAGTGAAATGAATCGGACCGAACGAAGTCGCGAAAGACGTGGAGTGGACGGTTACGACTACGATTACGGACGAGTTTTGACGGGTTCTTTATTGACGCCTTTACCCTTACCAATTTGATCGTAGATCAGTCACATCATCACCCTGTGATAGTCCACTGCTGGACGTAGGCCTCTCCTATTAACTATGCGTATTGCATTAGGAAGTAAATGCCCATAATCACCACGCTGGGCAAGCGGATTGGCGGACGCAGTAATGTGTCCAGTTGTCCACTATGATGACGCTGCTGCCCATCATCAATCTTTTATCAAACAATGGTCAGTGACACTTTAATCCCTTAGTCGACTCTTACGACACCCGCAGGAGGACTTGGGGTGGTGACAAATGTAAAATATTATCATACTATTCATTTGTTAGTAGCTACTCTGCAAACCCATCGTAAGGCCGGTGTTAAATGAATATGACAAACTTCGAGTTTATTGGATATCTTTGGCATATCCATTTAGCGTGATATGTGGGTCGTAGCATGACAACTTTACGGTTCAATTGCTAAACTAGAACTTTTATCAGATTTACGCAGTGGTATGTCACTCAGTTTGTTGAGTATTTTTCAAAATAGATTGACAGTTTTAGAATTATAACTAACCTGAGACTCAAACATATTAAAATATTATGCTCCGGACGAGGACCCTCTTAATGGGTCGAAACATGTCAAGCTATCATCGACTTAAATACCTACACACTACCTTTATACCTACTATACACTACGTGAATAACCCGGTTCGATAATATTTTAATAGCTTGACAGGTTTGTCGTAACCGTGCCCAAAAGTGAGCCGCATGTTGACGGCAGTAAGAATACATATCACCACCCCAACTCTTCCCGTGGGTGTCGCATGTGTCGACAAAGGGATTGAAGTATCACCGACCATTTATTTATCGAATATTGATGATGAGCAGAAGCGTCATCATAGTGGACTTACTACTGCGATTTCATCATAGTGGACTCACTATTGCCAAGGGGCGATTATGGGCATTATCCTCCTAATGCGTTCATACGCATAGGTTTTGCGTATGTCCAGCAGTGGACTGATATATTATAGGCTGATGTAGTGTGTTCCAAAGTAGAGTGTTAGCAGGAAGTCCAGTATTTTGACATTTATTTGTAAAGTAGCAGCAGTGAGCTTCCTATTTGTATATAAAAAATAGAGTGCGACCGCTGAAATATTACTTACATTTTTGGCAGATAGGCAAATCCTTCTTGTTTTCAAAAATAAATAGTTTGTTCTGTCTTTATAATCAGAATACGATACTAAACAGGTCATTAAATGGATCTGTAGTATTTTTGGTACTACATGATAAAACCATTTACAATATTATTGCAGCCAAATTGTTCGCAAAACGCTTTCTATATTAAATTTCCTCACTTCTAACTTCATTGCCAACAAAACTCACTTCGTTTGTCATAAAGTTGAAATGTCTCGACGTAAACCAAATATCGTGAACGGTTTTATACTCTCGACTTTCTGAGCACGTACTGAATAAATATATCGTCTTAATTGTGTTACGTAATACAAATGCAGTTTTAATCTTATAACGTTGTAATAATAAACTATACCTAAAACCTTAACCAAACGTAGATTGTAGTTTTAACTATGAACCGATATTGCAAAGCAATTTTAAGTTAAACTAAAGAGTACTTTTGTTTACAAAGGAAAATACTCGAGTTGTACGAGTCCGTCGAGACTGCAGTGTTATTCACTAAGGAAACCGCCTTGCTGTCAGCGCTGTGTCAGTGCTGCGGCAGCGTCGAGCCTAAAAATGGTATTCACTAATGTACTTTAAACGACACTAGTGCTCGGCGACGAATGCGGCGTGAGCTGGAACTACATTGCGTCGGAAGTTTGACGTTTAATGTATGAACTTCGTATTCTCTAACGAAAAACAGCGACGAACTCGCCCACAACCTCGCTCACAGCCTCGATTCCTAATGTCAAATCAAACAGCTATGATTTTAGACAAGGCTGTCTCGACATCGAGCTCGTTGACGAACGCAGCGTCGAATGTGTCAATAAGAGAATAGCATAGCAGTAGTCCTTAAAACTGAGTCGAGTATTAGAACTCGACTCATTTTAAGGACTACAGTCTTGTAGTCAAAACTTGAGTTATTCTACAATATTGCAGAGAACCGAGTCCTTCAAGAAGACTCACTAGATTTCTGTTTGGATATTAAGGTTATTAATCACCTATATCATTGGTTTAAATAAGAAATCAATACAAAATTGTGATAAAAAACACTTAGGGTTTTTATTATATTGAAGTCAATGAATATTGAACAAAAATTAGCTCTTTATTATGCTTATTCTGAACTTTGAACATTTTTTAATGAAGACTACCGAGTCTTTTAAGTCGCGAGTCGAGCCTTTCTTTTAAGTTTACTGAGTTCGGCATATAAAACTCAAGTCTTAATATGCAGACCCATTTTTTATATGATGTAATTCCATATATTAAAAAATGTTCAAAGTTCAAAGACTCGGTAGTCTTTTAAGCGCTATAGTCCCGTAAAAATGAGAATAATCCTAAAATGCGATTTAGGTACTTAGGTCTTTACCAACACTATTGCACATTGGATTTTCTTTTACGTAGCCTATATTGTGTCCCACTGCTGGGCAAACTCCTCCCCCTTTCATTTCCAAACTTCCCGATTTAGGGCTATTTCTGGCCAGTTGTAGGAAAATGCATCCAGGTCATCCCGTCATCTCTTCTTGGGTCGACCAATTCGCCGTTTCCGCTGATCCACTCCGTACGCTCGCACACCGCTCCGCACATTGAATTATTTTGTTTTTTTTATACCTGGGGAAAAGGACAATGATAATTATATCTGACGGCTATTATATCATCATCATCATCATCAGCCTATGTTAGTCCACTGCTGGACGTAGGCCTCTCCTATTAACACGTTCCCTGTGCATGCATCACATGTGATACATTTGAAGGTATTGATGATACGTGAATGTAGCGTATATGATGCACGACCCTATTTAAATATAGGTAGGGATAATTTGAAATTTGCACGTACGAGCTAAGTTACGTTAACTGTATCAGCTGTAAAAATTGACATTTTGATAAAATTTGGTATTGGCGGACTTTTAATACTATTGCCAGGTTATGCTTCAAATTGTGTGCAAGAAACGTGAGAGGTGACACTATCGATTTTAGCTACACATGGAACGTGTTAACTATACGTATAGACGCATTAGGAGGTAAACGCCCATAATCGCCACGCTGGGCAAGCGGATTGGCGATCGCAGTATTGTGTCCACTATGATTACGCTGCTGCCGGTCATCTTGTAGAATGGTCAGTGACACATCAATCCCTTAGTCGACTCTTACAACACCCGCAGGAGGAGTTGAGGTGGTGACAAATGTATTCTTACTGCCGTCACCACACGGCAACAATATTATATCATGTCAAGGCATTGTAAAACCGGTCGTAAGTAACGTAAAATTTACAGGGTGGAAAAATTGAGTGCCCGGTGGATGCTACCTTGAGTATTGTAAATAGCCCATTTTATCCAAGGGCGTCTTTCTTTTATTTTTAAAAACAATGAAATCTGCATTTAAGGATTTATGAAAAATAAATTATTTCTTAATTCCGGTGCATTTCACGTGACGGTTGAAATCAAATTTAAGTAAGTAAGTAAACACTTTATTGTACACGCAAAACATATAAATCACAATTGTAACAAAATAATAGCAATGTACAAAGGCGAACTTATCCCTGCAAGGGATCTCTTCCAGTTAACCTGTGAGCAATTGAGAGGAAAAGTATTATTATTAACAGAGACAAACCAGCACTATGCAAAAAGTAAACTAAATATATACAGGGTGGTCCAAACCTTGAGGTCAAAAATTTTTTCTTAGGTTCCCTACGTCACGGGCTATCAGAATATACCCCATGTATGTTAGCCGATTTTTTGTAGTTTTCGAGCTATGAATTTTTGAAAATTTTTTTTTTGACAAATTCTGGAATGAAGAAATTTATTGATAAAAATTAACTTTTGGGTTTTTTTAATATTTTCTTTTTGTAATTAAGTATTACTACAAATAAAGCATTTACTGACAAACAAATCAGCGTCCTCACTTTGATACAAGTAGGATAAAAAATACCAAATTCAAAATTTTACGTTAAAATCGCATCAAAATAGCATTACTGTACGTAAATAAAAAAAATAAAACATATCCCAAGGATTTTTGGTAATCTAAAGACTGCCCTAGACCTTAAACCTTCGTAAAAGCAAAAAAAAAGTGATACTTAATGATGAGGATTTTTCGGAGTAGTCTGTCAAATAAACTTAAAAAAAACTTCTAAATTTTTAATTTAAAAATAAAGTAAAATTTCGTCTGTTTTGTTGTTTTTATCAATAAACAAAGACAGAAAATACCACGAAAACTCAATTTGTGTAGTTATTCAAGTCATTTTTTACTACTTTAAAATTTTAAGCTTTTTTAAGTTTATTTGACCGACTACTCCGAAAAATCCTCATCATTAAGTACCACTTTTTTTTTGCTTTTACGAAGGCTCAAGGTCTAGGGCGGTCTTTAGAATACGAGAATTCCTTGGGATATGATTTTTTTTTATTTACGTACATTAAATGCGTTTTTAGCGTAAAATTTTGAATTTGGTATTTTTTTATCCTACTGTATCAAAGTGAGGACGCTAATTTTTTTGTCAGTAAATGCTTTATTTGTAGTAATACTTTTACAAAAAGAAACTAGTTAAAAAACTAAATAGTTTTTTTTTATTAATAAATTTCTTCATTCCAGTATTTCTCAAAAAAAATTTTCAAAAATTCATAACTCGAAAACTACAAAAAATCGGCTAACATACATGGGATACATTCTGATAGCACATGACGTGAGGAATCTAAAAAAAAAATTTTGACGTCAAGGTTTGGACCACCCTGTATATGTCGGAGTCGCGCTTCAGTCGGCGCAAACCTGTACGACACGTCGAGTCATCGGACGCCAGAATTGTGCTATTTACAATAAGAACAGTTTTGTTTGCAATGTTTACAATTAATTTGTTAAGAGTTACTAAATCTAGAAAACGATAAGCAATGTATTGCTTGGAGTGGTCTTTGCTTTGGTCCATGCATCAGGTAGATAATAAAACCCGGTTGAGATCTACCCGCCTCGCCTGTGAAGCAGGTAGTTTATGATCTGACAGTATAAAAAGGTCACTAGCGCTGTTTTCATGATGCATTGGCATTCGCGCGTTAGACTTGGAAAGAAGTCATTCTTGCTTTGGACATTGGAAAGCCAATTCGTTAGATTCAGATTCAGATCATTCTTTCCTAGCATCCTGACGAAAGACGTTAATTCTTGTGTTTTGAAATTGGTGAAGCATGGACTCAAACTTAGAACTCTCCAGTCGTTTTCCATTAGTTGTTGTTGTTGTTGTTGTTGTTGTTTAAAGTGTTTTAATTAATCGTGTTTTAAGTGTGTACCTATTGTAATGATCTAAAATTGTAATTACCAATGATTTGAAAAGATTAAAACATACAACCTGCTGAGTTTCTTCCTGGTTCTTCTCTGTTGTGGTTTAACTCTTGCGAACCAGAGTAGTAATAAAAAAAGATCTTAATTCATGTTGTGTTTTTCATTATGAGTCCATGCCTACACGCATAAGTTCGTAGATAGCAAAACCATCCCCCTATAGCTCGGCCGGACCTGATATAAAAGGGCCCTACGCCGAAATATATGTACACCCAATATATATAAATTAAATTAAAATAATAAATTTAAAAGGTAATTGTTATTTTTTGTGATCTTCCGTGATTCTGATTGTATTTGTTATTTAGAAAAAAATAACCTTATCAGTAACCCTTTCAATCTGCATCATAAAATACGGCACGTTATTTTTTGTCACATTTGACCGGTTAGTGTGCCGACTGAGACAAGCGATTTTTCATAAGTCCTTAAATTTTATTGTTTTTATAAATAAAAGTGTCCCTTACACAAAATATGCTATTTACAATATTTAAGGCCATTCATGTGGCATTAGATCTGTATAGCTATTCTGTTATTTCAAACTGTCCCATCGTCAAGATAAGATGGTATCCTATTTCAGTAATTTCAGAACTCCGTCGAAAGTAATAAATAGAAGGAGGAAAACACCCGAGATACAGTCCTTAATGAGGTCCTTGGAGGTCAAAGGTTCTCACTTGACCTTTGGTACCTCAAGTTCAGGCTCGAGAATACTTTCACATTGAGAAAAAGAGTTTCCATACTTCTTAGAAGAATATAGCGCCACGCCTTTTATAAAACAAGGTGCCTAGACAAGTTGCCACTCGCTAACGCTTAATCGTCAATCGTAAACGAAAGGCAGCTAACTGACTTTGTCGCACTAATGTGAAAGAATGACAGGGAGGGAAAACTACGATACGCTACTAAGCAACTCGGCTAAGCATCCAGTATGCTTAGCCAAGTTGCCAATCGCTAGCGCTTAATAGTCAATCGTAAACGAAAGGCAACTAACGGTCTTTGTCGCACTAATATGAAAGAGTGACAGAGACGGAAAACTACGATACGATACTAAGCGTTAGTGATTGGCAACTTGGCTAAGCACCCAAGCCTGTTACCGCGAACACCGAAGTTCGGAGATTTCGGGGATTCGTCTCTGTCACACTTAAATGTATTCTTACTACCGTCACCACACGGCTGTCAATTGTAGCGTGATCAATATTCACAGTTACAATATAAGAAATAACAATGAAACCTTTATTCATCGAAGCATAAAATAAAGTTACGTGCAAAAAATATGTGTAAGTATGTTGGTAAATTTGAAGATCTACCTAACTGGATTTCTTTTATCGGTCATTATTTTCAAAACTGTACAATTTATATACATAAATGGAATCTGACTTATTTATTCAAAAATAAAACAGTTAAACATTAGGTAAGAACATAGGAAATATACTAATTAACTACTAATCTAACGAAACTTAAACAATAATATAAAATTACATATAATTGCAAAAAAAAAACTAAATAAAATAAAAACCTACAATAAATCTTGTTCTTGAATCTAACTACGTATAACCTAACCTACATCTAAAGGTGGGTTCAAACTAAAAGAGCATTCGCTATTCTAACCCCCCACTCTACGAAATCGTTACACAAAACGTGATTGGTTGAATTCGTAGAACGGGGGAACAGCGAATGCTCTTTTGGTTTAAACGCACCTTGAGATTGGCCCTTGTGGCATTGTAACGAGGATAGGATAAAATACTTCCTGTATTTTAAGAAGCTCATTAATTTTTTACCTATTACATACCTTTCAAATACAGGACGGCCATTCTTCAGCTGAAGTATATCCCATTATAAAAGGTATAAGTAGGTACTCAATTCTGCAATAAAATATCCTCAATTATACTCATAATACCCAAACCCTTACCTTTTTTCAGGTCAATATACTAATTATTATTTTACGCAAAATGCTATAACATTTTCATGACACTTGCTGTCTAAGCGCGCCATTGCTTTCGCGCGTAGCGGGAGTAATAGAAAAGTGATATTCCCTAGGGAGTAATAGAAATGTCAGTACGTCATTTAATAATATTATGTCTTAAAATTTATTTTTTTGTCGGCAAGTGTGATGAAAAACATTGTATGCATCACGGTAGGTAAGCGGACTACTAACTCGAGTTATAAAAGCCCTCCGCCTAACGGCGTCGGGCTTCTAACACTCTTGTCAGTGCTGTGATTCCGTACTTACCTCCCTTGATGCACAATGTACTATTCCAACATGCCAATCTTTGCCTAGCTTAAAAAATAATAACGCAGTGCATGGTTATAGGGTAAACCAGAAGGTAGACGTCCGGTCGGCCGCCCAAGATATCGTTGGGCGGATGCTATGAGGGCTGATTTAAGCGGTCTCGGAATTGACCAGTGGCAAAATGTCGCTCAAGACCGTGATCAGTGGCATTCTCTCGTATTGGAGGCCAAGACACACTTTGGGTCGCTGCGCCAGAGGAGTAAGTAAGTAAGTGGTTATAGTGTTATTTTCAAAATTGATAGTTTTTAGTTCATAAGTTACTAGGTATTAGTTTTGTAATTTATTACTAGTTTTTATTTGTGTGCTGCCAACTTCTTTTTTGAATAAGTTTAGGGAAGAAAAAAACTACTTGGCAATAGTAAAAGTGAGGGCTACGCATATTCAAATATGATATTATATTAAAGACGGAATCGATATTAACATAGAAACTCAAGTCAAAACATAGAAAGTTGCGAGGTATAGATAAGCTTTCGAAATTATGGAATAGCATTTGTGTATAGTGTAGTATAATATTGTGCATGTCTCATAGCCGGTCTTCATAGCCATCATCGGCGATGCGGGAACCTGTAAACCTAAAGTGCTGCAACAATCATCTACAATAGATGCTGTGGCGAATGATGATGATGAAAACCTCATAGACATTATATCACCTTGACTAATGGTGTGTAAGTCTTAAGAGTCTAACTATCCATTACGATGAACTTTTAGTATGGGACCAATATCGAAAACGTACATTGAAAATTGACTTTTCCATACTTTGTAACTCTTACCATAATCACGCACTTTGTATGAGGGGTTATTTTTTTTAAAGATAATTTGTAATGGTTGTTAGACTCGGTCGGTAGCGGGCAGGATCGTCGTTCCGTTCCACCCTGTATATCTTCACCTCTGTTAATTATTGCGGTTGACTAAATTAACGTGCTGTGCAGACAGTTAGATACTTCTCGTCAGCCTCCGTAACCTAGTTGGTAGTGACCCTGCCTACAAAGCTGGAGAGTGGAGGTTCCGGGTTCGAATCCCGGTGAGAGCATTATTTCTGTATTTATTCATCACAAATAATTTGTTCCTTGGTCATGGCTGTCTATGTATTTAAGTATCTGTATGTACCTATTATTATTATGTGTATCTATTATAATTATACAGGATGTTTTTTTTTCAACCGTTCAAATTCTACGTAGTGAATGTGTAGGTCATACTGACCAACTTTTACTATGGGGACAAAGTCGAAATCGCGAAAAAAAAATCAGCTGTTTCATACATTTCGGCCGGCGTAATGCCGCCAATTTGTATGAAACAGATGATTTTTTTTTCGCGATTTCGACTTTGTCCCCATAGTAAAAGTTGGTCAGTATGACCTACACATTCACTACGTAACGGTCGAAAAAAAAACACCCTGTATATCATCGCCTGGTACCCACATCACAAGTCTTAATTGAGCTTACCGTGGGACTAGGTCGATTTGTGTAAGATGTCCCAAGATCATCATCATCATCATCATCATCATCATCAGCCTATGATAGTCCACTGCTGGACGTAGGCCTCTCCTATTAACTATGCGTAGAGACGCATTAGGAGGTAAATACCCATAATCGCCACGCTGGGTAAGCGGATTGGCGATCGCAGTAATGTGTCAACTATGATGACGCTTCTGCCCATCATCAATCTTGTAGAATGGTCAGCGACACTTCAATCCCTTAGTCGATTCTTACGACACCCGCAGGCGGAGTTGGGGTGGTGACAAAGTGTATTCTCACTGCCGTCACCACACGGCGTCGGCGGGGTATTAATGTATTTTATTTATTTTACAAATAATCAATAATCGTAACTCAAAGTAAACACGAGATTGCGTTCCTAGATTATAATTTGTAATACGCATAGCCGTGACGTCATTAGTCCGAGCGCTGGCTGGAAAAATTTAATTGATTTTTATTTATCTCGCTCGTGCTGCCAATCACGTTTTATTTCCATTTCGGACCGCTTTTGCGTGAGTTCGTTAATTCGTTGATTTGAACGTGGAACAGATTATCTGATTATAAATAAAATAACAGTCTGTGCACTTTTTGTAATCGATTGGAGTGATTGGTAAAGGATCAAATAATTGTGAGAAATGATTTGTTTAATTATTAAAACAAATTGATATTTTCTAATCATGCACAGATTATAGCGCCCTCTAAAGCAAATTCAACGCAACAGAGAGTTGTCGAATTTGTGGATGATTGTGGTAGACACACGTCTTTGAGTGGCTTAAGGTTGTAGTATCTTCGAAACATTAAGTACAGGGTGCTTAGCCAAGTTGCCAATCGCTAACGCTTAATCGTCAATCGTAAACGAAAGACAGCTAACTGTCTTTGTCGCACTAATATGAAAGAGTGACAGCGAGGGAAAACTACGATACGGTACTAAAGGCCCGGCCACGACAGTGATCTAAGGCGACCGGCGGCGAGCGAATCCATGAGTTGAAGCGGCATGCCGATATGGGTACTCTCGCACGTTACTCGGTCGTAGCTCGGTTTTCCGCTAAGCCGGTCGCCTTAGACCAATGTCGTGGCCGCGGCATAAGCGTTAGCGATTGCCAAGTTGGCTGAGCATCCAGATATTTAGATTATTGTTGAATACTGGGTAGATTAAGTAAATACAATTTTCATTTGTAAGCGAAAATAATCTCAAAGGGCTAAAGCCTTACAGTAATTAAAATACAGAATGTAAGCTAAATAAAATAATTCTTCACTTAAAATGTTAATTTTATTTAGTGTTGATTTTAAGATAATTACAAAGCGTTTACCAAAGAAAAGCAAATTAAACGCGGTTGCTGATACTTTTACAGCTATAGTGTGGCGTTCATATTTCTTCAGTAGTAAGATGAAACGGTTTATTTAATGGGGTAAGAGTAAGGAAAAAAGTCGCCCTTCTGGTCGTCCTTTTGTCAGCATGTGTAAGCTAGTTGGTAGTGACCCTGCCTACGAAGCTGGAGGTTCCGGGTTCGAATCCCGGCGAGGACATTATTTGTGTATATACTAAACATCTTCGAATCCGTCCATATACAACGTGTTTATTTGTGTATTTATTTAACACAAATATTTGTTCCTTGGGAGGCTGTTTATGTATTTAAGTATCTATTATATATATCGTCGCTTGGTACCCACATCACAAGCCTTC
This sequence comes from Thaumatotibia leucotreta, assembly GCA_025490895.1. Taxonomy (NCBI): domain Eukaryota; kingdom Metazoa; phylum Arthropoda; class Insecta; order Lepidoptera; family Tortricidae; genus Thaumatotibia; species Thaumatotibia leucotreta. The sequence continues at coordinate 17,362 of JALPQI010004344.1, read as the reverse complement.
ATTGAGCTTACCGTGGGACTAGGTCGATTTGTGTAAGATGTCCCAAGATATTTATTTATTTATTTTTCTGGCACAGCATATATACAGGTAGGTTTTGTCTTACCCCATTAAAAAACCATTTTATCTTACCCCACCTTACCCTACTTAATTAATTTAGGTACATTATTACCTTTAGCTGCAACAGTGTTCAAAAATAACTGGACATGGACTCTACCGTTGTGACAATAGTGGTTTACTTAGATATTTTGTGAGCACCTTCTTACCCGCTAACCCGCCGCTAAAATGCAGTATTTGCACTGCTGTATTTCGGTTTGGGCTAAGATAGCCGGTGTAATTATTGGCATAGATAGAGGCAATCCATCTGTCCTCAGGGTAGGCAGCGCATAGGCGATTTTTTGGCACTATGTCCTTGGGCCTCAGTTTCTGCTTTCCATCAGGTGGGCTGAAAGCTCAGTTGTCTACCTTCGTCACATAAAAAAAATCTCGGCTGTTCCGATATGTTTGATGGCGACTGCATAATAACATTGGCCCCAATTTCACCACATTGACAAGTACTACAATTGTACATTTTCTGTTTATCCAATCGGGAGCGTCTATAGGCTACAGTTACCGCTTACCGTCGGAAGAGCCGAGCGTTTGTTCGCCACCAACATAAAACGTAGTGCAGGAACTTACTTGTTGTTGTACTAAGCCTCGCGACAATTGTCACGGGTTTCGAAAAATAAAAGGTAGTTTATTACAATAACGTTATTAGTAATAATTTTATGTCGGTGGCAAAGAAGCACATTGACCGTCCGATAGTAAGCGGTAGTCGTAGCCTACGGAGGCATGTGACGTCAGTAACAGAGATATTTTACAATTGTCACACTTGTAATTATGATGAAATTGGCCACTGGTGTTGAAGTAACGACACTAATTACTTTCAAAACAGAATCTAAGTTAGCTTCCAAATTTCCATCTTCCTCGCATTACAAACTTAAACTGGAACAAAATCGAAAGGCGAATTATAAAGGGATAACATTTCATAAAGTCCCATTATCCGAATAGGCTTTTAAGGCTAATGATAGAGTCCATTAAATTCGAACCGAACGACTTAATACCCTCTTGGTGGAGAGGAAATTATTTTACGTTATTGTGATTGCCTTTTTTAAACCTGCATTTTGATTATGGCTTTTGAAGGCATTCTTTTTAACGTTAGTTTAGAGATTGAATTTAAACTTTTGTGAGAGAGAATAACTATAAATATAAATATTAGATGTCATATAGGTTGGTAAATGTTGTGTCATTTGTTGTGTCGACAGTACTTTTGAATCCCTTTCTGATTCCGGTTTGATAATACGTGGTGTACCTACGACTTTTATAGGAATAGTAGTAGACTGAGATAGGCTGATGACGTGAGCCGAATACGGCTACTGGCCGCAACACAAGCTGCCCGAGCTATTGAAATATTGAGCTGAATCGAGCAAACACGAATAGAAGCCTTTTTATTTCGCCGGGCGGAGTGAAACGTAGGTATGTGAGTTATTACCAAATCGAGCATCCTTAGGCTAAAAACCAGAGAAAGCAGACTGTTTCTTTTAATTTCTCTACCAGTTACTACCACTACTATTAGTATCTTAACCTCGTGCGGCCCAATGTGATTTATAAAGGACATATTCGAAATGTAGAACAAAAGAAAAGCGACCATATTTTCAAACTCATTAGGTTTGATTTCTATAGCTGAAATTAGTTTCCCGGCGTCTACAGTAATGTACTATTACGTTGTGGGCTATTTTATGTACAGAGTAAATGCTAAGGTAACCGTTATTTAACGACTCCTAGTACCTACAGCTATAGGAAAACAAGCTACTCAACAAGGCCAATACCCGTACCATGACTTTGCAAGTATCGATAACGTTACGTTTTTCTCGATACGTAAATTAGGCTATCGCGCTCACTCCAATATGTAAGTGCAAGAGCGATAGAATGCGTTACGTATCAAGTAAACCTACCGTATCCTTTATTTTCCAACTCATGCTACTTGAGAGCTACAACGATACTAATAAGAAAACAACACAATAATTCTCACAAATATATGTATTGTAATGGCAACATATCCCATAGGTTAATTACATAGGTTAATTATTATTTCTAGAGATATGTCTTCTTACTTATGACAATGGAACGCACCAAATGATGGACACACTTTCTAAAACATAACGTAATAAAATAACATTGCATTTCTTTATCTTATGAAAGACAATGCGCATTTCTAAGGAACAAACCCATTAAGACCCTGTCTATTTTTTTAGACGGAATAAACTTTTGCGCTTTTGAATTTCACAGAATCGCCCAGGACCACTTAAACATGTGGAAACGATTACAACCAAAGACGCTTGACTACAAGGCACAATAACAACATCGCAGCGTCAGACAAGGAAAGCGCCACATGCTGCCAAAGGTGTGACAGAGAGGCTAAATCAACCCCGGATACCTATCTACGTGACGCTCGCTGCCCCGCCATTTTGCAACTAAAAGTCTACGATGCGTTTGCGCAGTTTTCGAAAGTCAAATCCTTATATCAATGTTTATAAAGTCGGAAATAGATATAAGTAGCGATAAGATAATATTGTAAAGGTTTTCCTTAGGGAAATGTGTAGTGTATGGAGGACACTTCGATTACAACCGGGAAGAATGCGGGTCGCGCAGTTCTGTAACAGTTTCGATATTTTTGGAACATTATTAGATTTATTAGATTAATTATCTAAATCGTACATTAGAATCAGTGGTTGCCGATCCAGTATTCACAGCTAAGTGTTTTATTACCAATTGTGTCGTGTGCATTCTAAATAATATTTGTAAATCATATTTCATTAACTAAATTGGTCCAAATAATATAGGTACTATAACGTACTTTGTAAATAATTGGTTACATTAATATTGACACCTTTATGATAATAACTGAGTACACACGACATACCTTTTATGATTGTTTTGATTGTCCTTGTGTGATATTTGTGTATAGAATTATAATATTGTGTTGGGTTCGATTCCCGATATTCAAATACCTAAGACTTGAATAAGTGATTATGACATTGTTGTACTTTTATGTCATGATCGGAGATTGTACGTCACAGTGTAGATCAGTAATATCTTACTGATCCATTTATGTGCTGTTCTATAACCACTGTGTATAATTTAACATGATTATCAGATTATGACTATATAATAAAAATTTATTATATAGTCATAATGATTATGACTGATACTTAATCATGATAATATTTAAACGAGTTCGATCCTCGTTCAATTGATATTAGCCAAAGAACCTTATATTGGATTGTTTTACAAGCAGGGGGTTCGAATCCCTATTTACTGATATTTCTGAGAACAGGCTAACATATTGTGGACACTTAATGTTGATGTCAATTTAATATATAACAGACTTATTTCTGTGTGTATGGAGTCCTTAAATATAATTGAATTTTCTGAGTGTTATATTATACATTATTGTCTTGGAATTTTCATTCAAGAGGTTGTATTTGTAATTAATGTTACGGTGTAATGTAATAATAATTATTATTTACTTAGCATAAATAATACTTGCTTTTGCCGGGTTTTTCTGGGTTTCCCTGGTTTTAGCAAAATATATTGAATTATGTTCCCAGAAAAGGAAGGTGTTTAGGTACTTTTGCTTTGTGTAAATTTAAAGAAGTAGTTTTATTTGGTATGATAGTAATTGTTAATTTTCGTAATAGTCTAGTAATCTTTAATAAGGTTAAAGATTTTGTTATGTATTTAAAACTTAATAGATCGAATAGGAACACACCTTTCCTTACTAATTTGCGATAATATATTCAAATTTTATAAATCGCCATGTGACTTATCAATCAATACCCCTACTTACCTCAGACCTTACTTATTACTAAGCAATTATTTTCACAACTATTTGATTCCCTTAAGAAATAAAGTCGAGCCCGAATTAAATACACGTCAGATACCATTACACGAATAAGAAAACAACACAATAATTCTCACAAATATATGTATATTGTGGTGAAAACACCGGTAAGTAAACGCGTGTGCTCTCAAGTGCGACGACCGAAAAACTGAAGCTGAAGCCACATTTCACTCGTGGAACTAAATAGTAAACACAATTCAAATCGCTATCATTGCATAGACAAGATAGTACTTGTATTCAGCCAATATCAAATTTCAATATTCAATAATGGCACGGCTAAGTAGCGGCGACTGCAAACGGTTTCTGACGAAAATGAAAGGTCTTTCCTACCTGGACTTCGCTTCACTTGATGGATCGACTTGAAATTTTATATGCAGATAAGAGGCCGGTATTAACATACGGCGGGTGAATCTCAATGGCGTGAGAACTGACGAAATGTATGCTAATAATGTATACGGCTTGGAAAATACTGATTCGTATTGGTCTTGAAATATACTTGGTATATTACCTAACAATTCTGTAGGAATTCAGGATTTGTATTTGAAGAAGGTGACCCTTAGTCATAGTCATAGTATTTTATTTATGAACAATACAGGTATTGTGTTTGAAATACATACATCCTTAAAATTTAATTTTAGTACATTGTGTATTAAGGGCGGTAAATAGGAATCTGTGAACGAGTGTGAAAGTAAAGCCCAAGCCGAAGGCGCGGGCTTTACTTCACACGAGTTCATAATTCTTGTACCGCCCGTGGCACACATAATGTTTTTCATCACACCTGTGAGGCAAAAAAAGTAAATAAAACAATATATTTTCACATAACTACTCTAAAATGGTCAAAATCATTTTTCAAATTCAGGGGGATGAAATCTCGGCGCGGCGCGCGCCGCGCTAGTGCGATGTAATGTTGTATGAAAATTCTTGACAGCCCTAGGGTGTAATGACGCATCTACGACGCGCATCGCCGTAGCGCATTGGCGCACTTACCGAACAGATGTGATGAAAAAACTATTACAACTTAATACTCGTACACACTCAAAAGTAAAGTACAATAAAAATAAATCTATGTATGTTAATTTCAATGCAATGCTAAGTTAGGTATTATTATTTTATTCTAAATGAAGATTTCAGGTACCAAGGACCTAAGTCCTCAGTTTACGCAGCTGATGCCTATACCACTCGGCTACCCTGTCTCAGCGCACAAATTCATATTTCTTGGCTACATGCAATCTTCGACAAGGCGATCTTTTGCTACAGGATATCTTAAATGAGAATTTATAATGTCTAATTATGGTTAATACTTTAAATCACAATACATGTTATTACACATTTCATTATAAATATTGGATGTGACATACCAAAGAAAAAACGACCAAGATCACCAACGTCCGAGGAGGGAATCGAACCCACGTGCTCAGCTTTCGCGGCTGGGCACCGCTCGGCCACTCGGTCTTAGCAACCACCAATCAATTTTCTCGGCTACATGCAATCCCTTACAAGGCTAGGCGCCTATTGACCATACTCTAAGGGCAAACAATACATACACATTTCAGTAAATGATTTGACTGTTGCGAAAACGTTCACACTTTTTGATGACATTTTTAAAATATTTCGGGTCATAAGAGCCCACGCTGTATATCTACCTATAACCCCACAGAATTAGATTTGGATAGAAGTTCATTCATTTGTATGGCGGCCGAGCGTGTCAGATTTTGTACTGAAGTTGTTACTTGCCTATGATTTTAAATATGTCTCAGGCCCTTGAGTATTCATATTTTTTTGAGTTGTTGCAATTAATATTACTGAAGGAGGCATTATTAATGTTTTTGTTCACTTCAACTTACAAAATTTGACGCCCGAAAGCTGCAAGCTGCGATTAAAGACGAACAACTCAGTGGATTTCACTGAGTTCATTTGACACGCTAAGTAAATACGTTTGCTTGATCTATGGGTATATATGACATCTGTATATAACCCCCTTATTCATAAATGTCTCCTAATTTAGCAACACGCTCAATATTGAGTTTTATAGGCATTTCACGAGACCGGAAGAAACAAACCAGACTTATCGACTGGCTAAATTAGGAGACGTGTATGAATAAGGGGGTACGAGTATGTACATATTAATCGTACCCAACATTTCTATACACTTTCGGGATATCCTCTTTTGTTACCGCCATACAAAGTATAATAGTAACAAAATAGGAAAAAAACCATGTAATGTTTTTTTCACATTGGGATCGGAAGAGCTCGTGATTCAGAGTAGAGATAATTAATCCATTTACCAATAAATTCAAAATTTTGAAAATGGACTAATTAAAAAGACATGCTCTTAACCCTTAAATAAGCAAATAAATAAAAAATTGTGCATGTCAGCCACTCATTTGCTTGGAAATTTTGGTTGAGCTTTATTCCTATGTAAAATAAGAGTGACAGCTGGTAACCGCAGTTACAAAAGCAATTGAATGGCTAGTCTCCTCGCCATTGTGTAGAGCAGAAAATTTTCTTAGAAATTAAATTATATCATGAATTTATGATAAAATTTAATTGTATATTGATTTAAACTTTCACGATTATCACTCATATTTTAAAGACAAACGGGTCTTAATCGCGTAAGTCCTCTCAACCGAGCGTATACATACATCATAGCCGAAAAGTACGTGAAGCTATTGAAATTAAGAAACATCGGAATTTAATCAAAATGAGGGAATCTCGTTCGCGTGGAATCCCGTGATTTACAAATGTAAGCGTGGTGAAACATCCATTTTAAAGCCATTGGACGTTGTGAGTGTTGTGTGTAGGCCTAGTGACAACCCTAGCCTAGAAGTGAATAATCAAGATCCAGTGCAACCAAGATACATTCTCTCGCCAGTCTGCCTGCGACCACGTGTGTAACGTCATGCCCGAAACGTCAGGATATAATTAAACGTAAGTTTACGCGATTAAAACCCGTTTGTCTTTAAAATATGAAAAGTTCATTGTGACAAACTTTCCCAAATTAAGGCTTTACCCTCCTATTATTAAACGTTTGTTAATTTAGCAAGCCGCTAATAATTGTTTGTCTCTTTTGCTCTTATGGACACATTGTTAAGTTAACAAACGTTTTTGAATAAGGAGGGCCTTTAAAACATTGGATATTCATTAGAAAACTTTCAGTTGTCAGTGATAATGATAATAAAAGGGTCCATAATAGAATGTCCCTCTGAATAAGCAACGCGAATTTCAATTAGCATTCTTTGTCTTTGGCCGAGTCACGGCGTCACGTAACTCGTTAAGGGTTAGGACAGAGACAGGTAATAATTGAGACTGTTAAACGTATACAGTGTGGTTACCATGGTCTCGTGATTTCACTACAGGGTGAAATCTTTTACATGATACAAAATTATATGTTCAGAATCTACTCATGATTGCGATCAACTTTTATTAAGGGACTTATATCGAATTCGACAGAAAAATTATAACTTCTATAAATAGTCGAGTGATATATGTATACACATTTGAAAGAGATCAGTATAAATAATAGCATATATATTAATGACAACTCGGGGCCTATTGCATAACAAATTACAACTAATATTACAAGCGGAAGTCTCTTTTCCACTTCTCTTACTAGAAAGAGACTTCCACTTGTATTATTAGTTGTAATTTATTATGCAATAGGCCCTCGATTGTAACTAGCGACAGCTGGTTTCACAATTCGCATGTAGATGTAGATTTTGTGGTAACTTTTTCAAAGATGCTCCTATTGTAAAAGTTCACTGTAATCTGATGCAGAAAATATGATTTTTTTATCATGTAAATGATTTCACCTAGTATATCGACTGCGTTACTTACTTTCTATCCCTCTCACTCTATTATACCCTATTTCGCCATGATGACAGTTGTGAGAAGTATTTAATTGAGTTACAAGCCCCCGTAGACTATGTTCCCTGCTTACTGACGGTCGGGGTGATTTCAAATAGTAGATTATTAATCAAAGGTCGAAAGTGACCCATTGCACCCGAGATATATCATAGAAGCCTATATTCGAGGGTCAATTATACTAACAGCCGAGTTACGCCGCGGCCACGACATCGGTCTAAGGCTTAGCGGAAAACGTATGGTGGTCCCTTTCGTACCCAGATCGGCATCCCGCTCCAACTTATGGATTCGCTCGCCTCTGGTCGCCTTAGACCAATGTCGTGGCCGGGGCATTAAACACCGTACTTTTTCATTTCGACTTTGAGGAATGTAAAAGAATCGATTAGGTAGGATTATATGTATTCTATCTATTATATATATCGGCGCTTGTTACCCACATCAATAAGTCTTAATGGAGCTTACGGTGGGACTATGTCGATTTGTGTAAGATGTCCCAAGATATTTATTTATTTATAAAAAAAATGCTGCAACTACAAGGTTACTACAAGGCCCAGCCACGACATTGGTCTAAGGCGACCAGAGGCGAGCGAATCCGTTAGTTGAAGCGGGATGCCGATATAGGAACTCCCTCTCGCACGTATGGTTTTTCGAGGGTCGATAGGTCGATTTGTGTAGGTATAATGTTAATGTCCTAAGATGTTCACTTATATGTATAAAGAAGTTATTATTATTAACTGGTCTTTCGCAAAGACGAAGATAAGTTGTTTTCTTGGGGGCCAACAAGGCGGAAAATAAAAGGAAAACATTATGAAAATAAGTAAAACAAAGTTGGACAAACTTGATGAAATAGCGTCAAGGAACAGTTTCGTCTAAATTAATGAGTTTTTCAACAATGGGGAAGGTAATTAAGAGTAAAAAAACCTGTTCTGGATTGTGATGAAAATGAGGTCAAACTAGCAATGTACCGAGGAGAAGTATACTTCATTTTGAATACCTACCATGGCCCGATGTCACTGCAAAGTTTCATGTGGCATCGTTGAAGAGCTCTTTCAAAAAGAATAAAGATCCTAAAAGAAAGTTATGTAGTGTGGTCTTCCATGACTTTCGTATTGATTTATTGCATCAGATTTGTCAGCCTCCGTAGCCCAGTTGGTAGTTGGTAGTGGAGGATCCGGGTTCGAATCCCGGTGAGGGCAATATTTGTGTATTTACATATTTATCACAAATATTTGTTCCTTGGTCATGGTTGTGTATGTACTTATACAGTCAAGGGCATTAATATATATATACACTTATCCATACTGATCCCTTACAAACGTGTCTATATATTAATGCACTCGACTGTATGTAAGTGTCTATATGTAGGTATCTATCTATTATATACAGTGTGTATCACCTTGTAGAGCCAAGAAAGAAACCCATTAATATTACCCATTAAAAAAAATTGCTCTTCCATACAACGTGTTCATGATCACGCAATCAAAATGTATGAAACTGTCAAAATTTTTTTCGTGAATTCGGGTTTGGCCCCATAGTAAAAGTTGTTTAGTATGATCTAAACATTAATGGGTTTCTTTCTTTGCTCTACGAAGTGATACATACTGTATATCGTCGCCTGATGCCCACATCACCCTCGCCTTGTGTCGCCCAAAGTGAATGAAAAGGTAGTAGGAAAGCGAACCTTGGCAAAACCCGGAATAATGCTAAACAGAAAAAAAGCTGAATCACTTTCTTGGCCGTATGGTGACGGCAGTAAGAATACATTTGTCACTACCCCAACTCTTCCAACGGGTATCTTAAGAATCGACTGACGGATTGTCATTGATGTGTCATTGACTATTTTATGATAGAAGATTGATGATGGGCAGCAGTGTCATCATAGTGGACACATTACTGCAATCGTCAACCCGCATTTACCTCATAATGCGTCTTTACGCATAATTAATAGAAGAGGCCTACGTCTGAGATAGGCTGATATAATGTATCACTTTAATAAAAAAGATATATCGTAAATGGGCTAAACGGTACACATTCTGAATTATTATTACACGCGCCAGAGGTATATGAAACCTTTTACCGAAATGGTTCTTTAATATTTAAATATCGTGAACCCATTTTTCAAATGATCCCAAGCGAATTTCGGGGAGTAATACTTTCAGGCAATTTAATACAATGATGGATATTAAGGTGGTTCGGAGTTTGAGAAAAATGTTTGGAAAATACTCCGTTTCACAGAAATTATAGGAAATTTTTTGACTGTCATATTTGACAGTTCTGTTCTTTTGGGATTCAATGAGTTGATTTTACATTGGTTGGAATTGTGAAGACCATTTTACAAGCCTTAGTCTCAACAGTCCCATTTTCAAATCTTGCGAATTTATTATAACTGTAATTTAACGGTTGCCTCTGAACATTTTAATTCGATGTAGGGAATCATACTTAGTATTTATTAAATTAATTATATAAGAAATATTGATATTTATAATTTTGTAAATTGTGGCATTGACAGCTGATGCAATGCAACAGACATATTCAATTAATATTTTCAATTATATCACTGGCTAAAAAATATTTCATTAAATTTCATTGTGGTAAAAACGAATGTTTCATAATTTAATTATTATTTATTCATACTTAAGGGGAAGCCTAAGCTCAACAGAATGGGATGTATAAAGGATAAAATAATATTATTTAATTACAAACCATCCCGTTATCCATAATCGTCTCCAATAATGAAGTCCACTCATCCTTAGTTGCCTTATCTAGTAAACAGCTTTCTAGCCTAAAAGTACACGTTTTCTGTTGTAAACTGCTGTTAATGTTTTCTGTGTAATAAATATATATACATGTACCGGTTAGATGCGACCTGCATCCAACGTGTCCCGGCGACCTTCATAAGGACGTCTGTCCATTTTGTGGGTGGACGTCTTATGCTGCGTTTGCCTAGCCGTGGTCTCCACTCGAGCACTTTTCGACCCCATCGACCATCTGCTCTGCGTGCAATGTGGCCTGCCCAGTGCCCACCGCCACTTCAGTTTGCTAATCCGGAGTTTTGCTACCTTTGTCCGAACACTAATGATAAAATTCGAGCTACCATTTAGTGGAAACGGAAAACATAAATAGGCATTAGCCTATTACGCATACTAGATTGTATGAATAAGGGTGTACCTACGTTTCTAAAATATGCAAACTATTGTAATCGCCCGTGTTTCTGTAAGCAATTTCCGCTAATAAGAGTTCCGGCTCTAGCCGAACAAGATGCTTCCAATTGCCGATACAGTGAATCGCTGCGGACAAACCAGTCAACTTTTTATTCTAATTGTTAGTTCTCGTGGCCTTCCGTTATTTTGATTGTACACCCCGGCAATGAAAACGGGTCAGGTGTTTTATTTCATAGAAAATAATACAAACATGGAGATTTCAAATATTTTTTAAAAATATTTATATTGTAGGTAAATTCTATTTTTAAATCAGGTTGTACTGGAATTCCCCTACATTTATAAAAAAATCCAAAAAAACTTAATAATTGTCGTTAGGTCGGTTTGTATCGACAAAAATGTAGACCGTTTAAGAAAACCACCTAAAATGTATGGTAAATCGAGTTTTTTAATCATGAGTTGCTATTTTTATATCTACGGAGTCATCCGACGATAAAGTTCCGTGTTTTTCGGATCGGGTGAAAACTTCAGGGAAATTTCAATACAATCTGATGTTAAAAACAGTTCCACTTGTATTATAAATATTTTTTTTATTTTTGTAATCAGCATGTTTCCAGTATTTTCTATGAAAAAATCCACCTGACCCGTTTTCGAAATCGCATCATATAACGGCACGTTAATTTTGTCACATTTGACCGGTCCCGACTGAAGCCAGCGATTTTTCATACAACCTTAAATGCAGACTTTATTGCTATAAAAATAAAGGAAACTTCCCTTGCACAAAATGTGCTATTTATAATATTTGAAGTAGTTGCCATCCATGTGGCATAAAAAATTCCACGTTGTATATTGCCCATGCCTTTATTGGCAAGTTTTTGCGTTTGTTTACATTTTGTAGATTCTAGTGACTAAGAGTATAGTTTTAATCCTACACCAAACCAAAGCTTTCTGTTTAGCCCAATGGTTTACTGGTACAGAATAGCTTAAGGCGTTGAGTTCGCCATTTATACTCTTTTATTTTGTGCAATAAAGTTTAAATAATAATAATAACCTATGGTGCTCAGACATGGTCATTAACAGAACTGCAGAAGACCAAACTGAAGGTTTGCCAACGAGCCATGGAGCGCAGCATGCTAGGAGTAAAACTTATCGACCAAGTCCGGAACTCTACGGTGCGCTCAAAAACCGGGATCATTGATGTGGCAGCCAAAACTGCCAGGCTAAAGTGGGACTGGGCCGGCCACGTCTGCCGCATGCATCCACAAAGGTGGGTCATTCTAGCCACGGAGTGGAGGCCGCAAGGGCGACGTGGGCGTGGCAGGCCTAGGCGTAGGTGGCGGGACGGGGTGCGCCAAAGTATTTATAAAATTGCAACTTAGATTATTGGAACTCCGAAAATTTTTCTTATACAATTTAACTTCATAATGATCGGTATTTAGAATAATCTTTGTTCATAAATATCATCACATAGAATTATTTATGTTCATAATATTGTTTTTCATACATATTTTTAGTACTAACTTTTATGTTTATATAATTTTTCACTATACTTATTTTATGCTATATATTCTAATGTTATAGGTATTTATTTTTATCTGTACTGGTTTTATGTATGAATTATTTTTGTTTAATTAAATATAAATCGTACTATTACTGTAAACTAGCTACCTGCACAAATCAGGTTGTGGCAGCGTAGGTACTGTACTAAACGGGTTCCCTCTAAACTTTTTTTGTCCGAAACGCTTAGGACATAACAGACTTGGTATAATCTATTTTGGTATCAACTTAATGAGGCAGAAACATCACTTGGCTTAAATAACAATATTTCGAATATTATTTTGTCCGAAACTATCTTGGCATATCATTATTTACGCCGAGTGTTATAAGACAGAAATTAGATTTGCATTTTTTTTTGGGCATGTAGCCACATGTTCGAAACTTGCCTTTTTCTTCAGGCAGAATTTGCTGTGAGGGTGAAAACTTCTGCAGTGAGCGAGCGAAGCGAGCGAACAAAACCTTCCGGGGCAGATCCGACTCGGATAGGTTAGGTTAGAAGACTAAGGCGGGAGCTTTGCTCCCGCCTTAGTCTTCGAGGTTATTTTTTTTTTTGCAACCTAGAAAGTACTCAGCTCAGTAACACAGTAAGTAATGTACAGAATATTACTACTACCTCGATTATATTGAGAGGTTGTAATTATTCCTTCTCTGTTATGCTAAAACAAACTATGCCGATACTTTTTATGCACATCCAGATTATGCCTCATCATAAATAGGAGCATCGAAATTATGCTCGAATAATATTCGGACAACTCGAAATCTGCCACAAAGAAATATGCTAAAGTTGAGTATGCCACAACAGTTTCTGCACAAAGCCCATTATGACTACATAGTTTATGTTATTCATAAAAGAATTATACCACAACAGAGTGAACCTAATGGGAAAATGTTTATAAATAAACAATTTATTTGAAACAACTTTATGAGTATAGATTAATCTACTTGACGACTTTAGGATGATAAAATTTCGAAATAAAAATCGTTATGAACATTGTAGGTAGAAGTATAATTTTTAGTAAGAAAAAAAGTATGAGATAAAATTTTCGGAGTAATGATGATTATGAGTAAAAAACGGTATTAGTAAAAATATTCGAAGAAAAAATTGTATAAGTGCCAATATGGACCCGGTTGGAACGCGGCTGGTGCTCGTTAACTTTTCAATTTGCCGCGCGCCGAGCGAGGATGACGGTTCGGGCTTAATGCAAGACAGGTAAAATGGGTTCAGCAATGTTTAGAAATAAGGTAAAAATGGGAAAAATAGTATATAAAAAATAGTAGGTATTATAAAAAATATCAACGGTCATTCTTACCCTAACTCTTTCCGTGGGTAGGTATCGTAAGAGTCGACTAAGGGATTGAAGTGTCACTGATCATTTACTTTTCGAATACCATTTATTTTTCGAAGAATGATGATGGGCAGCAGCGTCATCATAGTGGGCAGTTGGACTGGACACACTATTGCGATCGCCAAACCGCTTGCCCAGCGAAGCAATCGTGGACATTTACCTCCTAATGCGTTCATACGCATTGGAATTAGGAGAGGTGTTAGTCCAGCAGTGGATTGATATAGACTGATGATGTTATGTGTGGTCATTCTTATATAAATCGACAATGTTCAACAATACGCTCAATTAATGCTGGTGTTATTTAGAGGCCAACGTCCAGCATTAGACTGAGAGCGCACGATGATGATGATGTATGTGTAAGTATCTTAAAAAAAATAAAAAAAAAAATTTTGTGGAATTTGACATTAGGTCTCATAATAATTTTTGTTTATTTTCATGTCTAGAATGCATAGTTAAAATATTTCGCAATGCTCACGCGCACCGTGTATATATTTGTATCAAAATATCAAAAAAATATATAAATAGTAAATTCACATTAGGTCCCCCCACAAGATGGACTGATAACCTAGTGAAGGTCTCAGAAGTCCGCTGGATACGGGTTGCGCAGGACCGGTCATTATGGCAATCTTTTGGGGAAGCATATGTTCAGCAGTGGACTTCTTTAGGCTGATATGATGATGCTGATGAATTCGCCATTGTGAATACTTTAATTCTTTCTCCGCCATTTCAATTACTTCCTAATTCACCCCAAAGCGTCTTACAAAAAAACGGTAACCTGTCAACCTCAGTAGTTTCAACTTTCAACAGATTAAAAAAAACTCAGGTTTCCTGAAAGCGCATGTTGACCCTGGAATGTAGAATTTTAATCAAACTTTCCCGGCAGTGGTAAGCCACTAACATAGATTAAACACAGAAAAGTACAGATACGTCACTATGGTAAAACGGCGTCCTTACCATGGTTGCGTTCTGGAAGAGCGTCGTTGTAGGTTCCTTTCTAATGCCGACATTGGTCTAAGGCGATCGGCTTAGCGGAAAACCATACGTGCGAGAGGGATTACCCATGTCGGCACCCCGCTCCAACTCATGGATTCGCTCGCCGCTGGTCGCCTTAGACCAATGTCGTGGCCGGGCCTTAAAGTTTTGGACAAACGCACGCGTTTTTAGAGCGTGGCGTCAGCGGGACAGCGTACCATGCTGCGCGCACTTCATCTGGCTGTCATCGCATTTCACTCACGCCGCATGCCGCGATCTCAAAAATGCGTATCTTCAATAAACATATGCGTTTTAATAACATAAGGTCCGACCGAGATCTCGAGAACGGAAGGAATAATTTACTCGTAATTGTTGTTTCCACTTTCGTTACTGGGGAGGAAAACTGAGTACAATACACCAATATTTTTAAATGTATTTTAAAGATCGGTTTGCATCAGCAACAATTTATTTGAAAACTACAGAGTAAGCGACCCCCATCATGCTATCGATAAACAATACCTAAAATTTGAATACCGGATTTTTTAGTACTTAAAAAAATCAAAAAAAGAAAACATCTAACAAAATTGCTGGTTTTAGTGTAACATTGGACTTACTATAGGTATTTGCTAGGGTTTTTTTGTAACTTATACGTTTTTTATCCTTTCTACCAAGTCTCGGTCTCGGTCTCGGCCGAAACTAAAATATGGGTCTCGGTCGGACCTTAATGTTTAAGCCTTAAGAATTTTTCTCGTCCCAATATACTATAGCGGAATGCCTTGAAAGTCAATTACGCATAAATAAGGAATTGTGCATGTGCACTCATAACATTGTCAGCCTCCGTAGCCTAGTTGGTAGTGACCCTACCCTACCTACAAAACTGGAGGTTCCGGGTTCAAATACTGGCGAGGGCATTATTTGTGTATTTATTGATCACAAATATTTGTTCCTTGTCTTGGCTATCTATGTACTTAAGTAACTATGTGTATCTATCTATTATACATATCGTCGCTAGGCACCCACTTCACA
This sequence comes from Thaumatotibia leucotreta, assembly GCA_025490895.1. Taxonomy (NCBI): domain Eukaryota; kingdom Metazoa; phylum Arthropoda; class Insecta; order Lepidoptera; family Tortricidae; genus Thaumatotibia; species Thaumatotibia leucotreta. The sequence goes on along the minus strand of JALPQI010004344.1, from coordinate 1,502 downwards.
AGCCTTAATTGAGCTTATCGTGGGGCTAGATGAATTTGTGTAAGATGTTTCAAGATATTTTTTTATTCACTCGCATTAAGGAAGAAAAATGTTTTTTTTTTTCTTTAATTAGAGCGATTTCAGACTGAAGAAGACTGAAGGACACCAGCGGCCAGCAAGCGGCAATCATTTACATTTGTGCAAGGATCTACTGAACCCAAACATTTATTAATCTGTGATGTAGCCCATACTTCGCCTATTACTTACCTTGCTTTGATTTAATACCAAAAGACTCATTTATCCTTGTATATTAACGTAATATACGTCGTTTTGGAGACGAACGTTTACATAGTCAAAATAATTTACAGCCTAATAAAATAACAAAAACGAAACATCCGTCCATACTAATGCAGGAATGACGCTACAGACTGGGACTGTCTGAGGGACAATGGAAGCCCATTCCACAATTTCACAGCACGCACCAAAAAAGATCTAGATATGTCATGCGAGCGCGATAGTATTTATTAAGTATCGAGTAAAACCTAACGTATCCTTCACTTTCCAAGTACAGTATGCGTACAGGGCTACAGTAGCTGTACTAAGGTACAGCTACTGTAGCCCTGTACGCGTACTGTAGCGGGATGTATAGAAAGTAAGCGCTATAGAATGCTTTACGTATCGAGTAAAACCTAACGTATCCTTCACTTTCCAAGTACAGTATGCGTACAGGGCTACAGTAGCTGTACTAAGGTACAGCTACTGTAGCCCTGTACGCGTACTGTAGCGGGATGTATAGAAAGTAAGCGCTATAGAATGCTTTACGTATCGAGTAAAACCTAACGTATCCTTCACTTTCCAAGTCTTGGTACGGCTACTACTGTAGTACTACTACTGTACTGTACTGTACAGTAGGTACTACTGTAGCCGTACCAAGACTTTTTAGCCGTACCAAGGCGTTTACTGTCTATCCGGATCGCTCGCGCCAATACGCAAGTACGAGCGGGATGGATAAAGTCAAAGTCAAATAATTATTTATTCAAATTGGAATAGCAATAAACTCTTTTGAATCGTCTAGATATGAAAACTACTTCCGGTTCGAACCCTACACCGCTGACCTAAGAAGAACCGGTAAGAAACTTGGCGGGAATTATTTTTTCAAACAATGATGGTACATCTTACAACTAATATGCATTTAAAAAAAAAACATAAAATTGATTTTAAACAAATTGAAATATAATAATAATAACAAGAGATGTCTCTAAAAGTCACAACATTTATAAGTAATAATTTATAGAGAAGTAAGGTTTCTCTCCGAATAGGTATATAATAATAACATTATAATAATGCACGTTTGGAGATGTACAAGGTCTCCAAGCGTAAATTATTGTAATTGAATGTCATGACTTTAACAAACTAATAATTAAATCCTAAATTACTCCCTCCATAGAAAGTAAACGCGCGTTAATAACGTAGCAACAGCTCATGTAGGGCTACAGGCCATCGCGCTCGCTCCAATATGTCTG
>JALPQI010004343.1:0-80808 GCA_025490895.1 Thaumatotibia leucotreta | reverse complement strand
ATAATTCAACGCGTTGTAGGCACCTATATCTATGGTCAAATCGTGTGGAATGTCTCGTGACATTTGTTTGTTTATTTGTTTACAAATACATACATGACATTTTAAGTAATCAATTCATTTTAAGTACTATAGACATTTTAAGTATTCAATATAACTACTTAAATTAAGTTTAACTATGGTAACTGATTGTTTTTATCTGTGTTTTTTATTGTTATTTTATTTATTACATGAAATGTAACAACTAACAACTCACTGTAAAGGTGGATTTATTCCAAATGAGCGAATGCTCATTCTATATCCCACTCTACGAAATCAACGAATTTCGACGAATCACGTTTTGTGTAACGAACGAATTACGTAGAGATCATTCAGAATGATCATTCTATCCCCCAAGAATGATCATTCGCTCGTTTGGTCTAAATCCACCTTTAAATAGATGGAAATAAAGCCATAAAGCGAAAAGAGAAGCTGTTAACTTTTTTTTTGCTAGAGACTCGGATATAGGTATATATAGAGCTCATGTAGAATACAATGCACCAAACAACACATAATTTTAAGTACATCAACATGGAAATATTTGAACTTTTTGAATTACGTCGATGACAAATTGTCCAAAATGAAAGAGGCGGTCCAAACGCTAGAAAACGATCACAGCCCGTCCAAACGTCCGCATAACATGACACTAATACGACAGAAACTCTCTGATCTCATGTCTCATAACTAAAGACTCGAAGCTAAAGACTCATGACATGTTTGATTAAACGCAAAGTCGGAGTAAAATCGCTGCGACGGGACGCGACGCGAAATCGCAGAGATTAATCGCGACGCGTTTGGCAAGCTGCGCGCGTTTATTTACGGCTATGGGATGCGACGGGTTAGAACGGGAGTTGGACGAAAAAAAAATGTATCATCTTTTTCTGCGGTTCGTAATTATCGAACGTCGAGTGGCGACCGCGCAGTGGGAAGGCCCCCCACAAGATGTAACGACGGCCTGGTAAAGGTTGCGGGTGTCCAATGGATGCGGACAGCTCACGACCGATCTTTGTGGAACTCTCTGGGGGAGGCCTATGTCCAGCAGTGGACGTCAATTGGCTAATGATGATGATGATAACGAAATAATATAATTAAGCGGTTAAACTCACGTGTATTTAGCCACGCGCGACATGTTTCGGATAGTCTAGGTCTCGATTATCTAGCACAGCCCGCATCCACGCAAGTGACTCACTTATGCCGCAGCCACGACATTGGTCTAAGGCGACCGGCTTAGCGGGAAACCACACGTGCGAGAGGGAGTACCCATACCGGCATCCCGCTCCAACTCATGGATTCGCTCGCCGCTGGTCGCCTTAAGGTGCGTTCAAACTAAAAGAGCATTCGCTGTTCTAACCTCCCACTCTACGAAATTCGATCGGTACACAAAACGTGATTGGTTGATTTCGTAGAACGGGCGCTAGAACAGCGAATGCTCTTTTGGTTTCAACGCACCTTCAGACCAATGTCGTGGCCGGGCCTTTAGAGACTTAGACTCTCCGAAACATGTCGCGCGTAGTGACTAAATACACGTGAGTTTAACCATTTCATTAAATTTAATGAAATGGTTAGTTATTGTCTGAAGAACGTTTAAATTCAATTAAAGTGACCTAAGTCGTTTGTTCGAAATTTGATAGATCGCTTTATCAAAGCCTGCGTTATAATGCGGACAAAATTAAGAGACATTCTATTTTTTAGTTTAGCTAGTTTTGCCGATCAGGAACTGTGGTTTCTTAACGTAGGATCGACGTATTGTCGTAAAAAATAAGTAGGTATCTCTACAATTTTATATTTTTAAGTTTAAAAAGACAACTTGTCAAATGTTAATAATGATAAACGTTTTCTCATTTCAGCTCCCGTTCTTGTCTTTCAACACAGCTATCTGTATCTACCCACATAGTTGCAGCGGGTAGTGCCGGGAACAAATGACGGCTCGTTTGGTGCGACACGACGCGACACGTCACGTGAGATGGATGGGGAGAAAAAGTTACCGCTTATGGTTACCGGTATGTAGGTTTTATGCCACGACGGTGGCAAATAAGCATATGGTTCGCCTGATGGTAAGTTACTGGACATATTCAAATACTTGAATGTTATAAAACACATGTCAAAAAAATAAATATACAAAATTAAAATACCAAATCACAATAAAAATATATATATATACCTATATATTATTTTTTCAAAGAACTCAAAAATAATAAAAATAGAAAAATACTTATTGGCTGTTTTTTTATTTTATTTTTATGAACGTAGTCAGATATAATTCAAGGTTTTAATAATGTACGAGATCAACAATTCTGATGGTGATTTCAATAAGTGACAGAAAGCAATGTAGTAGTACGAGTGTTTTTTTTATGGTTGTAAGTGTTGCTTGTTTAAATAACACATAATAGTATTTTATATATACTATTATGTGACATACAATACTTTTTCTATGACCACACACTTCTTTTCAAATAAAATTGTAAATTTGAGAAATATTCTAGTCAAACACATTTTTATTAATCATCAAAGACGGGCGGGAGAAGCTTATGGTTTACAATTCATCAGAAATGACATTTAAAATTAAGTTGGCAGCCATGTATTTCATTACGTCTTGTATAGGTACACGAGGTGTCTTAAAATCTAAAAACGCTCTGGATAAGGAATAGACAATACAGACTTATCTTGACATTTCTAAGGGTTGTAGGGGTTTAAATTAAAGGTGTATTCACGACTCTGTAAATGACAAATAAAAATACGGGAGTAGAAAAAGATGTTTTAAACACAAACGGGTCTTAATCGCTTAAACTTGCGTTTAATATTTTCCTGATGATTCGGACATCCAGTACTGTGCAAATTTTATTTAAAGTGAATCCACAATCCTTTAAAAGGTACCGACTACTGTATTCACTTCGCCATCCCTTGCACGCGTCTTTCAACATGTCCATCAATTTACATAGTTGCAGTGCAAAAAATAGACTTTTCATCACACTTGCTGTGCGCCATTGCTTGCATATGATATTATCGAAATATGGACTACTGCTTCGTTGTCTGTTGTCACCATTCAACGCGTTAAGCAGATGCTGGAGGTATCCTATAAAAAGTATCTTTATTTTATTCGATACCCAACTTCCAAAAAAACTGAGAGCTTTAATTTAAAGTTACACAGATGGCAAAATAACTGCATAACAGAATTGTTTGATATCTGTTCATGCAAATGTATTGATTTTGATTATATATTAATTCCTTTTGCCATCCCTCGCATCCGTCTTTCAACATGTCCATCAAACCTACATAGTTGCAACGCAAATAGTGTGAGGAAACATACGACAGCTCATTTGTAATTCAGCGCAAAAAATTTAACAGGAAACTGCTCTTAATTTAAAAACAGGAATAGAAAAAAAAACGGCCAAGTGCGAGACTCGCGCGCGAAGAGTTCCGTACCATTATCAATTTTTCATAAAAAGAAACGTATGTTGTATGGTAGCTTGCTTAAGTATTTTTTAGTCTTTGTTGTTATAATAACGACATCTGTAAACATTTTAAACTGTCTAACTATAACGGATCGCAATATACAGTCCAGTGATAGACGAACAGACAGACAGCAGAGTCTTGGTAGGTAATAGGGCGTTTTTACAAACCGTTGTTCGGACAAGTTTGGGCTTGTTCTACTCAGGATCACGAGCTCTTTCGATTATAATAGGAGAAAAAATGGCCCAAAATGTTTTTTCCATTAGGATACCGTTTTTACATACCTAGATGTTTAAACGCGATAGCGTAATGGAAGGAACGAAAACTGTATGAAAATTATGGGACGTATTTTTTCTCCTAACAAAATCGAATGAGCTCGTGAATGTGAGTAGAATAAGCCTAAACTTGACCAAATTAAATAACATGGTGATTTCAACAACGGTAATTTGTGAAAACGCCCATAAGGTCCCGTTTTATCCTTTGGGTACGAAATCCTAAAAAGCAGTCTGATAAATGTCGAACTTGGCATAAAGCAGGGTTCTGTATATTTCAAATATCGTCAGTAATCAAATCGGAGTGAAACACGTTAATATAAATGTTGAATACCCCGTTATTCATAAATTGGTTTGTCCCTTTCCATCTTATAGACATATTGATAAGATCGAAAAGGACAAACAATACTTAGCAGCTTGCTAAGTTGAGACGTTTATGAAATGGGGGTTAAAGTGTAATTTAATTTTTTAAACTGCATTGCTATTGATTTGTTCATTACATTTATGGTTTTTGATTATGATTTCTCCTGTATTTAAACTCGACCTATTATAATTAAACCTAAAATAGTTACTGAAAACATTATATTTTTGCCTAATAGTTTATTTTCTGAGGAGCTTACACAACTTATGAAGTTTTACTTGTGTTATGTAGGTACTTCAAATCAATGTAAATCTTTATTAAACAAACTAATAAATAACTTTTAGAAAAAAACAAAGCAACTCAAGTTAGCTTTGGCGAATATAAACTTTGTTCCAATCATAAAATACAATACAATACCTATTTATTTACTGTTCACTCAAAGAAAAACTAATATACACGATGATTCTTAATCCGTGATCAGGAACCATCTTTTCTAACTCAGTAATTGATGGGGATTACGTTAAAGTAGTAATTACGTGAAAACAAATTTATTAATTTTTTAATCATGTTTTAATTTTGAATTAAATTTTATCCTAAAATCCTTGTCACTGTACTACTACCATATCGGATTGAATGAGGTTGTATTGTAATCTCTTTACAAAGTTATTAGCAATTGTCAATTTATGAGTAAACCTTGCCCATGACATTGTCAATCACTTTTGTCAAACGCATAATAAACAAAGTCACGGATATTTAATGAGAAAATTATAATTATTCCCCAAAAATCATGCCTCTACCACCTCCGTACTCAAACATACAGCGTTTGTCAATACAAACGAATAGCACAAGGCGAACCCAACAGTTATTTCACGGACTTCATCCAAACATTCCGATCCCCGGACACAATTTAATAAATCGCACGCACCAAAAATCTTCGCGACTTCGGACAGTTTACAGTGCTACAACATGCTCGAGCACCGGGACGACCTCGTCATCATCCTGACGATCTGGATCAACAGATCTTAAGATTCTTTGCTGAAGAAGATTTCGAGTGAATCAATCCAATCACAGGAACAATCAAGCGGATCTGTGTCAAGAACAACACGGTGGACATTTTGAACACTTGTTAAATTATGTTTAAAATAATGTTTTTTGTTTTAGTTGGTCAGGTATGCAGTTTTATTGTTTTTATTTAATTATTAAATTGTACTGTATGAAAACAAATTGCTTTACTTGCTCAAGATTTTACCAAGTTTAGGTAATGCACGTTAACATTAATCTCCTATCAATTATGTTCGTCGTTATCAGTGTTGCACTGATAAGATAATGAGTAGATAGAAGTCTTTATTGACATAAGATCCATCAAATTCCCGTTTCCCGCCATACTGATGGCACTTGACGTTTCGTAGTTAAACTTTATAGTGTAGGATGACCATGTATTAAGTGGTAATTTGTTTTAATTAGGTTTTCACTTTTAATTAATTAAACAGTGAAGAAATAACTTGAGACCTCGCCGAATAAGTTTAATTTTGGCTAAATTTTAATGTTTTTCTACTCCTGATCACGGATTAAGAATCATCGTGTATAGTACATTTCGATGGAAGTGCAAAATTCCAGACGATTAGAAACAATTTATTAAAAAAAATCGATAAAACTGCGATACATCGCCGTATAAACCTGTCAATCTATCCGCTTTAAAAACCGTCAGTTTTAAGCGTTTTTGCAACGTTTCTCTATTAGCGCTGGCAGCGTTTTTTGTGCGTAAATCACGACGGGAGCAGCAATTACAGTGGCCATTACCGTGATTAATGCAATTGCTCTATCAACGCACGTCAAAACAAGGTGGGCAACGATTATGTATGTGTAGATAAGACACTACAGAATAACACCGCATTGCGCCTCTGTGAGGTAACTCGAATGAGACTTGATATTTGAAATTGATTTGATTTTCCAACTTTAAATCCCATAATAGCTTAATACCATAATAAAAAACTTATTTTTGATTACATTACTATCAAAATGTGTTCTAATATTACGGTAAATTATTCCGGAAAATCAAAAATAACAAAACACTTTACTTATTTTTGCTATGATTTGACACTGACAATATTCAAAAGTTATAAAATAATTGTATTTACTTAAGACATTACCTACGTCACAATTTTTGTTTATTTGACGTCCAGAATTCATGGTTAAAATTTAAAATCGCTCGCAATGCTCGTGAGCAACCTGTATTTAGACATGACTTACCACTAAGAAAAGTGACAATGCTATTAGCATATTTGTGACTAATTTAATATTACAGTATGTAAGTATACTATTTTGGACACTTGATAAGTTTTGTCAAAGTCATCCATATTTCCTATAAATAAAATAATGTATATGTAGATTGCAAGAATGAACAGTCACTTGTGAGCGAATGACAAATATTTTTTTTGGCATTTATTCTTGAAAATACTAATGGCGTCGATTGAGATGGAAGCTTGTAGTGAGGTAGCTCGTGAATCAACTATTATTCAAGTTGGTGTGCAATAAACCAAAGCTCTCTAGTGATAATAGTACATTACGACACAAGTGTGTAAAAACATGAAGTTTTCTTTAATTGGTTTACTGTTGGGAAACAAATAGCGATAATAAAACATAATATTAGAACAATTAAAGATGAATAAACGAGTAGCGATAAATTAAAACACGACAAAGGGAGGGTTTTAAATAGACACAAGTTACGAATTTCCTTTTCGCGCGTGTATCGCAAGATGTTTTTCGGTACATACGAAGTTTACGAAATTTTCGCCTTTTCAAGAAATTAAGCACTTTTCACACTAGCGCATAAAAACCCTCCATCTGTGCTGCAAAAAAAAACATTTCTTCATCCCCACATTATAGGTATTCAATATGAAGGGTCCACGGAAATATTCATACGGTCCATGTCTAGTCAATTAAAATTTCAGAAGGAAAATCAATCTTACTTAATAGATTATGGTGCAAATTTGCCCTGGCTTTTAGAAGGACTAAATATGTACTTTCCGTGGACCCTTCATATATTCATCGCTTCTGTGTAATGTACTCTTCGTCACAGTCTGATGACGGACACCTCGCCTAGTTTCATTCGTTACTCGTCACGCGAATTCTAAGTATAATCCATTCTACTGTTTCTTTACCACGAGTGTGCGCCCATAGTTGTTTTCTTATTACTACAGGTAGAAAAGTTAAGAGAAACTGGTATTGTATATACATTCACGGTCAAATAATACCATTCAAATAGAATAGTACATTACGACACAAGTGCGAAAAACATAAAATTTTATTGAAAGTTTTAAATCGACACGAGTTACGAATTTCCTTTTTGCACGTGTTTCGTACGACGTTTTTTAGTATAGATGGCCCTCCAAAGTTTTGGACCTGACGTAAAATGAACCACTTCTCGCACTAGCGCGTAAAAAAAACACCATCTGCACTAAAAAAATATTTATTAAACCTAAGGTATAGCACCAAAACACAAATCAAAATAACTTAATTACTAAACACACACAATAAAAACAAATAATAATAATAAAATAAGAGAAAAAATTAATTAAAAAATCAAACGATCACTGATCATGTGATCATAACTGTACACCATTCTTCAGTTGATAGAAAAAAATTTAGGTAATACGAGTATGGCTGACTTTCCATAGTATTTGACGTCTTTGACACAGCGTGAAAAACGCTTGCCGATATATTTTTACGTTAATACTAATAAACATCAATTATTTTAACATAAAATGTATGTAGACGTCAGGTTTCAGGTTTTAAGTTGGTGATAAAACCAAAATTGTGTTCTGAAAGCGTGTTATTATGAAATAATGCAAAATTTGCAGGTTTGTTTACATTTGTTTTACTTTCAACCGATGAATTGTATAGTTATTTTATTATTTTCTTTGTCAACCGAAAATCGTATCAAAAGCCAAATTCGTAGTTCCGTCTAGTTATTCAAAACCCTGTCATCTGACGGCGGAAAGCTCTCTAATGCGACGCGACGCGAACGTCTGGCCATCTGTTGCAATTATTTACACTCCCTTACCATGAGTTGCGTTGAAAATTTCCGGATTAAATCCCGTTTCTTTCCAAATAGCTCATTTTATTTTTCGGAGTTTTTTTGAAAAATTCGATGAAAGGTCATTGGGCGTTTTTGACCCGCTTTTTGATTTTTCGCGTACAGAAACCAAACTAGCTTTAAAATAAAGAATTAAATGTCGCTTTTCTGAATATGTAATTTTTCCGTATGTATCAACCAGGAAACAAAATATTCGACTTTTGTATCCGAAATAGTGTTTTTAATGTTTTTACTTTGAGTAAACGTTTGTGACCTACGTTCCTGGTTTCGCCTTGCAAGAATGCGACTCATACCACTCAGTAGCACTTATATTTACCTACATTTCTAGCCCTATTTCGTTTGTGTACGCAGTGGGTCACATGCCCGAACAAAATGCCCAATGTCCTTTTGTACTTTAATTTTCAACCCTAAACCAATGCAAATTACGTCCCATTTTCACTTATAACAGGAGAACGCGATGTCAAAGTCAATTGAAATAGATGGAAAGGAGTGACAGTGACCGTAACATTGGATATTTCTGTAAAAACCTAAAAAAACGGATTTTTTTTCATACATTCCCGAAAAAAACATATCATTTTTTCCGACATTTTCAACGCTAAATGAGAATATGTCATATCACATCATTATTACAGTCCACTGGTCCTTATGCGTCGCTGAAGTATGATCAGGTGTACCCCTGACCTCGCCTTAAAGCGTCTTGACGGCAAGTAGTTAGTGAGTAGGCCCCCTGGGACTCCCAGGGCTAATAAGGGGCCTTTCTTATTGGCCTTGGGATTAATAGGAGTAGGGCTAATTTTGTATAAAACCAGCGTGACTCAGATGACCGTCACCATGGCAATAACAGACAAAAAAAGTATGCTGAAAACGCCGAATATTTAAAACGTAATAACTATAAGGGCCGCGGCAAAGAGTACGATTTTGTACCGTTTGGCGTAGAAACTTTAGTTTATGGGGCTCCAGCGCACGTAAATTGTTTGCTGAGATCGCGAAACGTCTGGTTGACGTAACTAAAGACCGAAAAGCTGGCGACTTCCTCGCACAACGCATCAGTATTGCGATACAGCGAGGAAATGCCGCCAGCATCCTCAGTACAATGCCACAACTGGCACAAGGGCCAATCTTAGATAGATAGGTAGATAGGATAGGTTAGGTTAAGTAGATTAGTTAGATTTCAAAGTATTTCAATGTACATAAATTGTAGTTTTGAAAATAAATTCGTTAATAGATTAGTTAGATTTAATCTATGTACCTACATAAATTGTAGTTTTGAAAATAAATTCGTTAAAAAAATAGTTGATTCACCTAGAAACGCAATATCGACGGTAGAAAGGCTAATTGGCTTAAGCGACACTTTGGGCGATATTGAGTTATTTATATCATCGGAATCGGCAGATTTTTCTCCGTCGATTGAGCTCGGTTTCATAGCGATCAGACGATTTTGATGGCGGTTAACACTTCTGAAATTTGGTACAGCGTTAAAAAAATCAAGGCATGAAGCAACACAAAAAATTGCATTTTTGAATGAAACGTGACTTGACCCACAAACATGTTTGGTTGGTTCCCGCTTAAGCGGTTTTTACTTTCACAACTTTGCCATTCGTTTTGATTTGAACCTTTTGGCTTTACTCCATCACACACGAGCATAGTCGTTTAAGTCAATTGAACTTCAACAAAAAAGTGCCACCATAGGCGTTTGAAGCATTTAGCCTCCATTTAAAATAAAAGAAGCATGTCGCTTGAACCATTTAGCTCTTCCCAATTTTTTAGGGCACGGGTCGCTTCAACCAAATACGTAAAACCCTAAACCATAAAATATATGTTACTTTAGCATTTTGAACCTCTTTTTATAGATGAGAATGTCGGTTGAAATAGAATATTTATTTGACCTGTGTCATTTAAATCCTTATAATAAAATCATAATGCATCATATATCAGTGTAGCTTAAATCATCAAAAATTTCTATGAGAAACTTTTGACTCGGCGGTACAATCACACTCTTGCCGCCGTCGGTGCTTTTTGAGCCGCTCGCCTATAACTACCGCCGCCCCCCGCGCGGGCGCGTCAATCACTTGTAGTCTGTGCCGGTAGGCGCATGTGCCGTAGTGATTTGTGTGTGATACTGAAATCGTGTATTTCACATTATGAAATAATTTAATTATTTTCATTGTTATTTCTTGATTATTTAATAATAATTAAAGTTTAAGTCTAAATACTTACTTACGTATTTCTGCCGCTTATATTGTAAAAAAAACTGACTACAGATATAATAAAAATTAAGATTAAAAAATGTAACGTATCTATCAAGCGTAGTAATAAATTAATTAAAGATGTTAGGCAAAAAGAGCATTTTTTTCCAATAAAAGCGACAGAAAGGTTATTGCGGATGAAACGCTGTAATCAATATCCGCAATTTTTCAAAGACTGATTCTGCCAAATAACTATCCAATTATGTTATAAGAAGCAAATATTTTTCTTTATATAGCAATAAAAATTGAGAAAAACGATTTTCATTCATTTTGTTTTCTTTAGACCTGCAGAGTACGAGTAATTATACCTTTGTCTCTAAATATCCGAGCTTCAACCACCATATTTAATCATATTCATATAATTCCTGAGATTTAAGCAATCCGTTTTTCAATGAGTGTGTGTCATTAAGTCAATTAGAATCGCCACTTATTTCCATTAAAGAATCGCTTAAACTGTTTAGCCTTACCCCGTTGTATAGTAAAAATAGCGCTTAGCTCATTTAGCCTTCTTTTTAAAAAAATGCACTTGTACACTACAGTCATTTGACTTGCCTCCGGCGGCAGACGCTGTTGGTATTTGAACCAATTAGCCTTTCTCTAATTTTTAGCAGATTTGTCTTAAGCGACCTTTATTTCGAGACATAATAAACTAATTTTATCAAGGTAGGAACCAAAGTTTGCGCCTTTATATCTTGAATATTTGATGGCAGTTGCGTTACAATATACCTGTAACTTTTTTTGTAGCGATTTTTTTTCTAAAAAATAAAACTTTAAACGGGTCTCCTGTAAAGTTCATAAAATGTCGGTTAAGTCAATTAGCCTTTCTACCGTCGATATATGTATACGGGTGCTAGTTACGCAGTATTGCACTATTCCCGACGAAAGTGCAAAAAACAATGTTTGAAACGTCGACACTTACACGTTACACTAAATAGTAAGGGAATCCATTAGATATGCAAACATTCGCAAACGTTTGATTCGAGTTTGGTCGAATTTACACAATTGTCCATTTATTTTTGAATTGCAGAGAAAACAAGATATAACAACAATTTGTTTTTGGAATTACATCGCTTAGGTATCCTGAGTAGAAATAATCAAGCACAACAAGTAGGTATTTAAGTAAACAATATACCAATAAATATCTGAGACATCTTACACAAATCGACCTAGTCCCACGGTACGACGATATGTATACTAAACAGATACATATAGATACTCAAATAAACAGACAGCCACGACCAACGAACAAATATTTGTGATAAATAAATACACAAATAACGCCCTCGCTGGGATTTCGTAGTCATGGTCACCACCAACTACGCGGAGGCCGACAAAGGTATATAATAATATAAAAAATATTGTCATCATAACAAAAAAGGAAACTACAATTTCTTTTTCGATACTCGTTCGATTCACTCAAGTTATTAATTTGTTTCAATAGTTTCTACTTAAAGAAATGAATAACACCAGAGTATCGTGGCATAAATTACATCTATGCTATTATTTAAAACATACACTTACATGATGACTAATGAATTAATGATATATTATAAACAATATAAATGCCTTGTCTACTCACTTCATGATAAACATTGAGTCAAAAGTGGAATGGTAATTCACAAGGTATTATGTAACACCTTTAAAAAACATAGAAGATTCTGTAACTACAAAAAATATGGAGTATTAAATAGTGGCCAGCCGTGTGGTGACGGCAGTAAGAATACATTTTGTCATCATAGTGGACACATTACTGCGATCGCCAATCCGCTTGCCCAGCGTGGCGATTACAGGCATTTACCTCGTAATGCGTCTATACGCATAGTTAATAGGAGAGGCCAACGTCCAGCAGTGGACTATCATAGGCTGATGATGATGATTCAATAGTAGCTTCAAACCACGATCCAGGAACAAAACAAACCATCAAGTAGAAAACCGCAAACATTTTTCTAGTGGCACCAACATTTGCCCCAACATTGGGCCACACGGAACATTAGAGAGACGCCGACGCAACGCGAATCGTCAATCATCTGTACGCATTAATCTTGTGTAGACAACTTGATAGATCATCGCGTGGGGCCCGGGAGCGCGAAGCGTTGGAGCGGCCATTTTGGATTGTCGCCTGTGGATCTTTTGTTGGATAAATGGATATGAATACACCTTCAGTGATGGTTTACCACACCAGGGTGTCAGTGTAGTTTCTATTATTGTAAGTATGAAAAATGTTTATTTGGTGAAAAAGAATTACCTAATACTCATCATTATCGTCATACTGCGACCATATATAACATGGACGTCTAACGCCAGCTCAAAAATGCCCCCAGAAGCAATTGTTCAATCGTGCCAAGATGGGCAGGACATAGCGTTTTTCTTAACAGCGCGCATATTTCGGCGCAACATCTTTGACAAATGTTTATAGAATAATATAGCCAATCAAAACTTTCATGGACAAATCACAACTATTTTTAAATGGCAGTTTAAGTTTTTATAGGTTGACACTGAAATTCAATGCCGTGACCGTTTTTGTAAGGCAATTTAGTATGGCGTGCGGCTTCCATGTTTTATTTGTTGGTAGTCGTCATATCAGCCGAAAGACGTCCGCTGCTAAGCTAAACATTGGCCAAAGATTAACCTTTGTTAAACAATGTGTAGGTATATGTCTGTAAAGATAGGGTTCGGTGAAACCATCACGTTGACAATGTATCTGTTTTATGTACCTACCTGAATTCCATACACAATAAAGATTTATGATTTATGAAAATTGTCACAATGACCGGTCCTGTGCCACTCGTATCCAGCGGACTCCTGCAACCTTCACTAGGTCATCTGTCCACCTTGTGGGGGGCCTTTGGGTATGTAGCCGCCACTCGAGAGCCTTTCCGCCCCAATCGCCATACTAAAGTGGCAGTGGTTGGAGGCACAATACACGTAGAACCGATGACCACTGGGGCGGAAAAATAATTAACTTAACATATTTACATCATAATAATATTCTAAAGCACACAAATATACATCTAAAAAAATAAAGCAAAAAACCAAATAAAACACCAAAATGGATACTGCTCAGCATAAATGCCGATGCCGTAGTAGTGAGTAGTAGTAGTAGTAGTAGTAGTAAATATTCTGAGCCATAGCGCTGATTTTCAGGGCAATCATACGTAATACTCGTAGGTACGTATTACGTAGTACAATTTTGGACAATGTTTTTTCGATTATTCATTCAGTACTTACTCATAGTTCGACTAATATTGTCCAAATGACAATTATTTTGGGAGCACTATTGTGTGCTTATTATCCATTATCACATTTTTTTGTAAAATCTTTAATAACAGTGTATTACTTCCTTGATACCTTCATAATCTTACATTTAAAAACGGCGCTCTTTACTGTGAATAAAAATTAATAATATATCAATTTGTTTATGTGCTGTATGTGTATACAGCGAAATTCTAAACCAAGTATCCGATACATAATTAGTAAATTGTCCAACCCTCATATACAAACTCCGTGAAAATTTATATACCGCGATGTACGATTCACCAATTTTGGTTCAGCGACATCTAACGCACCATTTGATAAACAGATTTATACAACATTAAATTACGAACACACTCGTCACCTCCATTTTTCCCTGATCCGCAGGTAATAAATCGTGTTAAACAAGTAGGTTGGGCCGTTTTATCAAAGTCAATCGCCATCGGTGAGTAATTACTTGGCTCCGTACTTACGGGAGAGGGGGTGATCGGATTACTACTGATACTTCATTCAATTTTAGCTGTTGGCCAGTCTGTGACGTTTGCTTGACAATCGGGTTCGAATTTTGGTTTAGTTACGGAAAAAAAACTGTAGCTGAGTTGTGATGAAAATGCAAATGGTACCTTTTAGGTAGTTGATATTAAAACTACACTATCTTTTTAAAATGATGTCTTTAAAATTATATCAGTTACAGTAATAAATGTACCAAGTGAAACATCATAAATCTAAAATACCTAATCATATATGGGTCGAACAGAAGAATTATCCATATTTGTCTGTACATATTGCAAAACTTAAAGACAAAGCATATTAGCAAATAAAAAAAGTCATTACTTATTTGATATTGTCAAATGGTCAATACGCAAATTAGCCGATGAAAGTATTAATCACATAAAAATGTTTTTTTTTTGTTATATGTGACTGTAGGTATTACCTACTGCTTTATAATATCTGCTAAACTATAAGTTAGAGGATATTTAAATTTTGTAGGCTAAAAAAAGTAACTCCCAAAACCGGACTTAACTTCTTTAAATATTTGACTATGCTATGTTTTCGTCTACTCTCGACTGACCCATTTGAGGGTTGATTTAGTTAACGTTAATATATGTAAGGTCGTTTACGATACTAAATACAATTATGTTTGTTTATTATATTTGCGCTGAATGAATTCATATTTTTAGTATGGCAAGCGAATTACCTTAAACTCCCAAAAGTCCAAACTATGGGGCAAAACTAATTGAAATGGCATACATTCTTATTTCCTATTAACTCTAAATAATAATGTAATTTTTATTTAACTAATAATCATGTAATATTCGATACGACTAATTAATATTGTTGCTACAAGATAGTTGAGGAGATCCGTAGTCGAACTAAAGTTACTAACATAGCCCTCCGGATTAGCAAGCTGAAGTGGCAATGGGCAGGCCACATTGCATGCAGAGCAGATGGTCGATGGGTTCGAAAAGAGCTCGAGTGGAGACCACGGCTAGGCAAACGCAGCGTAGGACGTCCACCCGCCCGCAAGATGGACAGACGACCATATGAAGGTCGCCGGGACACGCCGGATGCAGGTCACATCTAACTGGTACTTGTGGAGGTCCAGAGGGGAGGCCTATGTTCAGCAGTGGACGTCTTATAGCTGAGATGATGATTAAAATAGTTAAAATTTTTACTTTACTTTTCAATCCCGATTATATTTCCACTGTATTTACATTTGCTGTTCTATAATCTGACTAAAATTGATTCTATTCCATTTAATATAGATACACAGCACAGTCCCAAATGCCAACGCCAAAGTGCATCCTCCTGTCCAGAAGTTCCTCTGGCTCTGCGGCCTGATGATTTGCCTGTTCCACTGTTTCTTCGCCCTGTGGGTCATCTTGGAGACACTCTTCAACATGGCGGCCAGATCATACAGGAGACATATTAAAAGACGATCGAAAGTGGGAGACGATGGATGGATTAACAAGATTCTTTGATGTTGAATTGTAGTGATTGTGAGTTTTGGAGACAATAGTGGGTAAATTTTTGTTGCAAAAAGATGTAAAAGGGCGTTTTCACAAACTGTTGTTGAAATCACCTTGTTATTCAATTCGGACAAGTTTGGGCTTGCTCTACTCAGGATCATGAGCCTTTTCGATTCTAATAGGAGAAAAAATGTCTCAAAATGTTTTTTCCATTACGATACCGATGTTCAAAGGCGGTAGCGTAATGAAAGGAATGAAAACTGTATGAAAATTATGAGACATATTGTTTCACCTAACAAAATAGAATGAGCTCGTGATTCTGAGTCGAATAAGCCTAAACTTGACCGAATTGAATAACAAGGTGATTTCAATAACGGTTTGTGAAAACCCCCAAAAAGCACCTTATGAAGTAAGATGAAATAATTACATTGGATCACACTTTTTCTATATGGACGATTCCTGCTAAATCAGAACAGGGTGTACCACATCTACTGAGTATAGCTTAAGTATATGACCCAACACAGACCCGATATGGTTTAGTGTGAGTGTATTGCAATAAGAAGTAATTTTACGTATCGAGTAAATGGATTCATGAACAAACAGTTATTTAATTTCAATCCATCTTATAATGTCAGTTGCAAATGCTGAGTCGTTCGCCTTAGGCATTACCAAGGATTTATTATTCTATTTCTATTTAGAAACTTGTAAAGCGAATTTAATAAAATACATTCAAATAAACTACGCCCGTAACAGGTAATTATGGAAATATTTTATGTATCTATACTTGTTTTAAAATGTCCAATGTTTATTATGTGAAGTTTTAAAAGAAAAATTTTTGCTTTCTATTCCTTTTTTATATTTATATAGGGTTTAGTCCAGGAAAGAAGAACATTATTAAAAGTGATTGAAAACAGAAGAGGAAAAATGATAGGTCATTTACTTCGTCACGATGACTTCATTAAATTTTTGTTCGAAGGAAAGATAGGAAAAAGAAAAAGAGGAAGACCACGGAGAGCCTACATGGAGCAATTGAAGGAAACTATAGAAGTTGAAACGTACAGAGAGCTGAAGGAAAAGGCAGAGAATATAATAGAATGGAAATTACGACAAGAGCCAAGCTCTTAAATAAATGATGATGATGATTCCTTCTGTAATACGAAAACCAGTTCATTATTTTTGAATTCTTAATTATCTACTTCCTCTTTCAATCATTATTGTTTATACATAATATTTCAGATTAAAGTCATGTGGCATTCTCTCCAATTCTCACGTTTCCAACGATTATTTATTCTACCTTCAAATTGGTCCTTCGAACACCTGTTAACACTCCGCAGAAAATAAAAATATCTCCAAGCACCGCCTGCCACATGTCATCGAAAAACTGTCAGCCGTCAAAACATGACACGTGACACATTCTCATAGAATTAGGGTTGAATTTCGCGTGACAACAAATATCTGGGGATATTACTTTACGCATCAATCATGGCGGGTTCGTTGAAATGCTATCAGGTTTCGGTGACAACGGTTGTATTAGGTCTGCTGATGAAATTAATTATGCTGTTGGTAGATATATTATTATTATATTAGTTCCTTTGTGAATTTGTGATGCTTGTAAATGTGATGAATTGCAGTTTAGGTCATTTATAATGTTTTTAATAGCTTTAATAAAAAGTAAAAAAGACAGAATATGAGGAAATCATTCTTATGCTTCGCTTCTGTTTGTTAGCAATTTGTGTTGGTACCTATATTAACAAATCGAAAATTTTGTTACTAAAATTGTCTTCTTCTAGGATCGAAAGAACTCACTATTCTGAGTAAAAATCATAATATAATTAATATAATTATGATATGTATGTTACGCAAAAGTTGAGGGACAACTTAAAAAAAAAGAATCCCAAACAATGTGTCACGTCCTTGATCAATTAAAACATATCAGAAAATTTTCAAATTGGCATACCTAACATACAGAAGCGAAGACATGATGATCTTTTATTTTCTCTCTTTTATTCTTCTTAAATAGAAGATATTAAAAGATTATAATTTACCTAATCTGCAATATATCACATTTACAAGCATCACATATTCTATGTGTAGGTATTAACGAAATACTTATGACTAATACAAGAAATCAAAAAGCTAGTTAACAGCATGAGTAATTTAACTATCGTACTACCGCCAAGGATTTCGACGCACAAATGACCTAACGTTAGCAAAAAGCTCCAAGTATAAATAATACCTAAACAATAGATCGTTACACAGACATCAATCAATCCACTATCCTTGAAAACGCATCGAAATACAAAAAAATCCCTAATAGTTTCCAAACACATTACGCAATAGCAAGAATCATTCAAATTGACGCTTATGATGGATGACCAGATGGTATTGAAAGAGATCACCAGACACTAAGAGCTCTAGCCATCGAAAGAAAAGAAGCAAATCTTTCTCAAATCTCGAGACGTAAGAGGTCTTATGAAGCTGGTGACTTCGTGGCAACTGACCAGTTGGAAAGACCTCTAGCTGTCTATAGCTTCAGTCGCGTCAGTTCTGACATTTCTATGGAAGGGTATGTTGGGAGAGATCAGATGTCTTTGGCCGAGCAAAACACTGATAAATGGATGAAGGGAAAAACATGGCTACTTTATTACAGGCCCGGTTATGATTTATTCATGCGCTTGTCAGATTTGAGAACATTGGCGGGTTCACTTGGGCACTTTTATTTTTCTTCTGTTGAGCAAACGACGGGGTTGAATAAAGTTGTAACTTGACTTTGAGGTGTCAAAGTTTGTGTTGAATATTCTGTCAGTGTCTGGATAGAATTATAAGGTGATACCTATTATTCAAAAAAAGATTCTATGAACAGTAAAAACTTGCCAAAAGGATTCTTTTCGGAAAATATTAAGACGGTGTATCTTATTATAAAGGTGCGTTCAGACCAAACGAACATTCGCTATTCTAACCCCCCACTCTACGAAATACGTTCCTTACACAAAACGTGATTGGTTGATTTCGTAGAGCGGGGGATAGAACAGCGAATCCTCTTTTGTTCTGAATGCACCTTAAGACGGTGTACCTTATATTGAAAAAAAAAATACAAAATTCAGACAATTCGTATTTAAGCATCGTACATACCTATAGGTAAATTATTGTGTAAAAGTAGGTGGTAGATAAAATAAAATTCGCTCGTAAATAGATCACCACTGCATTAATTGCCCCATAATTTCGTCATTACAACACTAAATACAAGTAATAATTAATAATATATAGTTAACGTTTGGTAAAACCAAAAATTACCCAAAAAAAATTAAAACCGACTTCAACCAATTTCCCTAAGATCTCATCATCAGACCTTGGGCAAATGGGACCATCTCAGGGTTATATGCTGGCACGACTAAAAAAAATTAAAATCGGTTCACGATTTTCGGAGATGTCGATTAACATACAGAAAAAACAGTCGAAATGAAAGCCACCTCCTGTTTGCCGGTTAAAAACAATTGAGCATTCACAATGCCTGGAGCTAAATAATAGTACATTACGACACAAGTGCGAAAAACATGAAAGTCGAAACAAGTGGCGATGTTTTAAAACACGACCGACAGGGAGTGTTTTAAATCGACACGAGCTACGAATTTCATTTTTACACGTGTCTCCACGACGTTTTTTAGTGCAGATGCAGGCCCTCCGAAGTTTTGGACCTGACGTAAAATGACACACTTCTCGCACCAGAGCCTAAAAAAGTCACCATCTGTACTAAAAATGTTTTTTTTTAATAAAAATCTAGTATGAAATGATTGGAGCCAATGAGAATGCACCGTGGCAGCTTCATACAGTCATTATCCAGGAAGGAGCATGACTGATGACTGTCATTGATGAATGTATACTAACAGTCACGTTATGGCGACGTCATTTCCTAGGGTTCCGTAGTCTTGATAATTAACTATACGAATAAGATTTATAAGTAACTTTTTTAAGGAAACAGTTAAAGAGAATTGGTAATGGTAGAGCTGACAGCTTACTGGCTCAAATAATAAGTATTGCGATTCAGTAATCCTACCACGAGCTACCGATCAACAAGCAAAACTAGATTAGAAAACATCAATTTGTTTTTAAATAAATAATAAATAAATATCTTGAGACATCTTACACAAATCTACCTAGTCCCACGGTAAACTCAATTAAGGCTTGTGATGTGGATACCTGGCGACGATATACATAGATAGATACGTCGGAGTCGCGCTTCAGTTGGTGCAGGCAGACCTGTACGACACGTCGAGTCATCGAACGCCAGAACAGTCTTATTTACAATGAGAACAGTTTTGTTTGCAATGTTTACAATTAATTTGTTAAGAGTTACTAAATCTAGAAAACGATAAGCAATGTACAGCTTGGTGTGGTCTTTGCTTTGGTCCATGCCGGTGGATAATAAAATCCGGTTGAGATCTACCCGCCTGTGAAGCAGGTAGTTTATGACCTGACAGTATAAAAGGTCACTAGCGTTGTGTTCATAAAGGCATTCGCGCGTTACACTTAGAAATAAGTCATTCTTGCTTTAGACATTGGAAAGTCAATTCGTTAGATTCAGATTCAAATCGTTCTTTCCTAGCATCCTGACAAAAGACGTTATTTCTTGTGCTTTGAAATTGGTGAAGCATGGACTCAAACTTAGAACTCTCCAGTCGTTTTCCATTAGTTGTTGTTGCTGTTTAAAGTGTATGATTAATCGTGTTTTAAGTGTGTACCTATTGTAATGATCTAAAATTGTAATTACCAATGATTTGAAAAGATTAAAACATACAACCCGCTTGAGTTTCTTCCTGGTTCTTCTCACGTTGTGGTTTAACTCTTGCGAACCAGAGTAGTAATAAAAAAAGATCTTAATTCATCTTGTGTTTCATTATGAGTCCATGCCTACACGCATAAGTGCGTAATTCAGTATTCTGAGTAGTAATGAGTAGCTAGAAGTCAGATAGCTAAACCACCCCCTATAGCTCGGCCGGGGCCTGATATAAAAGGGCTGGCTGTCTATGTATTGTATCTATATTACGGCGTAGGGCCGTAATATAGATACAATACATAGACAGCCATGACCAAGGAACAAATATTTGTTAGAAATAAATACACAAATAATGCCCTCGCCGGGATTCGAACCCAGAACCTCCAGCTTCGTAGGCAGGGTCACTACTAACTAGGCTACAGAGGCTGACTTTTATAATTAAACAAATTGATATTGAAGCTACTTTTTTAGAATGCGGATAATCCCACAATGTCGTAACAGGTGTGCTTGTGCCGTAACTCGGAGGAGGCAGGTTCGAATCCCGTGACAACCAGAGGCTTTCGCACACAGATGTCATATATAACATAGATCAAGCAAACGTATACTTAGCGTGTCAAATGAACTCAGTGAAATCCACTGAGTTGTCCGTCTTTAATCGCAGCTTGCAGCTTTCGGGCGTCAAATTTTGTAAGTTGAAGTGAACAAAAACTTTAGTAATGCCTCCTTAAGTAATATTAATTGCAACAACACAAAAAAATATGAATACTCAAGGGCCTGAGACATATTTTAAATCATAGGCAAGTAACAACTTCAGTACAAAATCTGACACGCTCGGCCGCCATACAAATGAATAAACTTGTTTCTTCTATCCAAATCTAATTCTGTGCTTTCGCAGTTATTTTTTTCTGTGGTAAGGACATCTGTTACGACATTGTGGGAAGCAAAAGTAGATTTTCTAAACATGAATATGCCCATATAAAATCAATATTATCGTAACATTCGTAACAACACTATCTGTCGCTTCCTTAAGTTATCTGTCAATTTTATATGAATAGTATAATATTAATTATGTATATGTGTAGGTATATTAATACTTTTATAGTTTAAGTATTTATAGTTATAATTGTATATATTTATGTTTATGTATATATTTTAACACTGATGTGCAACCAGTTCTTCTCCATAGTTTATGCTACCTTTACGGGAAATTCCTAACGTAATTATTCTACTACCCTAAGGTTGTCTGGAAGAGATCGCTGTGTAGCGATAAGACCGCCTGTTGTTGCTTAACTCTTTGTTTATGTTTTATTTCTTGTTGTATTACTGTTTTGTTAAATTGTTATGCACAATAAAGAATATATTATTATTATTATTATATCTATTCTCTACTAGAAATAAATCCAGGTTTATATCCTTCATTCTGACAACCTCACTACGGATTATTCCCATACAATTATAATCAATAAGGATTAATAGAGCGTGCATTTATAATGTAACTATAATTAATGTAAGCTAGATACGTGCTAGCCGGATACAGATAAGATATTAGACACTAGTCTCAAAGCGAGCTACTAAATAAGCTATGGACTATCGGCTATAATAAAGATACGTACTCCCGTGTAAATAAAAGAGACACGGCGATACTCGCCCAGCTATCAGCTATCACCGCCGGGCGAGTATCGCCGTGTCTCTTTTTTACACGGGAGTGCGTATCTTTTGTTCGTGTTTATAGCTCATAGTTCATAGCTTAGTAGCTTGCGGTGAGACCAGTGCCATACGGTTGGTTGATCTCTTCATTTAGAACCATAGACTTTGCGGGAAGGGAAGTCGTCTGGCAGCCAAGCACGCCCATATGCCTCACGTGTCTTTACTTTCCAAACACTCTGTAGAATAAAAAAAAATGGTCATTTAGACAACCAGAGATCGGATACCGGTTTTCCCCATACAAAAGAACGGTTCGAATTTCGTTATTTTTCGTTCTTCGGTATATTTTTCTCTTATTGGAGTAATTTAAAAATACGATATTGATATAACATGAAATATTGGTCCTACATAAACAGTATAAAACATTTTAAAATATTGAGCTATTTCGAGGTTTTTCTAAAAAACCGGTTCCGATGCCTGATGACAACTCCTCAAAGTAGGAAAGAACGAAAGATGCTATTGTTGTTGGCCGCATGGAAAAGAATACATTTGTCACCAACCCAACTCTTTCCATGGGTGTCGTAAGAGTCGATGATGATACGTAGCAGTATCATTTATTATTATTTATTAATTATTATTATCGCAGTATCATAGTGGACTATGGATACTGCGATCGCCAACCTTTCCCCAGCGTGGCAATTATGGGCATTATGTACCTCCTAATGCGTCCATGATGAGATGATGATGATAATGATGATTATAAACACGTTCATAGAAGAGACCTACGTCTAGTAGTCGATTGAAATAGGCTGATGATGTGATAGGAACGGAAGAACAGATTGATAAAAATTTCAAAACTTAGTGCTTCTTGAGCTTATAACTTATCTTTAATATTACGGCATTTTTATAATGATCTCTTGTTTTGATTTCTTAGTTTAGTAAGAGTATCTAATACCTACTCGTATTTGTTAACTATTCTATATAGAATATCGAAGAAATACTTGTAAGGAGGTCCTAACCTTTGTAACATTGTACTCTTATTGTTTTTTTTTTAAGTTCATCTGCAGCATCATAATAGTACACACCACAATACTGCAATCGCCAATAAACTATCCATTGTCAAAGCCATCAAAAATCAAATATTACGCGCGACATCTTAAAACTGACAGCCAGTAAAGTATCAAAAAGACGCCGAAATCATTATTACGAACACCTCTCCCCGAAATTGCTTAAAACACTCGCCCCCAGCCGACGGCAATTTGTCAATGTCGAGACTCATTTCTTATTTTAACCGAATTGTCAACTTTGGAGACGCCCCCTTATTTCATTTTGACATTGCTGTTGATGTTCGTTGTGCGTGAGTCTTTTCTTTTAAAGTACCAAGAGAAAGATCGAGAGTCATACATATTTTCGTATTTCTTTCTATCTTTGATTATACCAATCGTAAGTAGAATTATTAGCCGTGTGGTGACGGCAGTAAGAATACATTAATCACCACCCCAACTCCTCCTGCGGGTGTCGTAAGAGTCGACTAAGGGATTGAAGTGTCACTTACCATTATTTAATAAAAGATTGTTGATGGACAGCAGTGTCATCATAGTGGACACATTACTGCGATCGCCAATCCGCTTGCCCAGCGTGGCGATTATGGGTTTTTACCTCCTAATACGTCTATACGCATAGTTAAAAGGAGAGGCCTATGTCCAGCAGTGAACTATCATAGGCTGATGATGATGAAGTAGAATTAAGTCTATAAAAGTGGCTAAATATAAGGACTTATGATATCGGCTACATGGTAAACTACTCTAATAAGAGCAAACTACTCTCATTGTTGTTACAGTAAATAAAGTAAAATATTACGCAAATGGGCATTTCTACTTTTTGGGTTACCCAATTGACACGAATTTTAAAAACCTAAATTTCAGTCGGCTTCGTAACGACAATTAAATACAATATCTTTAGGAAGTTAAACTCGATCGGCGTTTTTATATTATAATATGGCTTATAGTTTGTAAAATGAACACAAAAACAGGTATATTATCAAAATTTTTGCTTCATTTATCGAAATTTAGTGCTTGATTGTCGATACGAAGCTGACTGAAATTAAGATTTTTTTAATTTCGCGCTAATTGGGTAACCCAAAAAGTAAAAATACCCAAATAAATGTTTATGACTAAAAAAATATAAACAAATATGGCTCACATGTAGTGAAACACGTTCGCAGATATATTTTCACGTTAATATAAATAAATATTCAAAATATTAGCTATAAATCTATGTGAACACAAGGTTTAAGATTTTAAGTTCAATCTTAAGGTTATGACCTTAAAATTATACACGAATTCAATTATTATAATAAATATGAATAAATAATAGCCGATACAGCTCTCCGAATCGCTAAACTGAAGTGGCAGTGGGCGGGGCCCGGGGCACATTGCGCGTAGAACCGATGGACGTTGGGGCGGAAAGGTTCTCGAGTGGCGGCCGCGTACCGGAAGGCGCAGCGTGGGTAGGCCACCCACAAGGCGGACTGATGACCTGGTGAAGGTCGCAGGAGTCCGCTGGATGCGGGTGACACAGGACCGGTCATTGTGACAATCTTTGGGGGAGGCCTATGTTCAGTAGTGGACGTCTTTCGGCTGATATGATGATGATGATGATGATGTTGTTTACTGGAAGTTCTCAGTTTCTGTGACATATCACAGACTGTTTGTTATCTGTCATATGTTCATGTAATCGAAAATATAGTAATCACATTATGATATACACGTGGAAGGGTAATTCCCAACGCATATCAGTGTCACTCGTCTTTTCCTGTTCGCAATTCATTTAAAAGTTAACTGAAATAGGCATGAATATACAGTGTATAATTAATTATAGTTCATCATTAATGAATAGGGTTTTATGTGTTTCAGATATATGATTGCTGTAATAGAGCGTAGTGATGGCTGTAATAATACATTTGTTACCACCCAACTCCGGTCATGGGTATCGTAGGAGTCGACTAAGGGATTGAAGTGTCACTGACCATTCATTGGCCATTCATTGCAGCAGCGTCATTACGGTAGACAGTGGACAGTGGACACAGTGATCCGATCGCCGACCGATTATGGGCAATTATCTCCGAATGCGTAAGTACATACATCATCAGCCTATGATAGTCCACTGCTGGACATAGGCCTCTCCTATTAACTATATAGTCGCATTAGGAGCTAAAATACCCATATTCGCCGCGCTGGGCAAGCGCATTGGCGATCGCAGTAATTAAATGTAGCCACTATGATGACTCTGCTGCCCATCATCAATCTTTTATCAAATAATGGTCAGTGACACTTCAATCCCTTAGTCGGCTCTTACGACACCCGCAGGAGGAGTTGGGGTGGTGACAATTGTATTCTTACTGCCGTCACCACACGGCCCGTAAGTATGAGATACGAGAGGCCTACGTCCAACAGTGGACTGAGACAGCGTGATGATGTGATGTGTGTAGATACGTAATTATTAGTTATGTCCTATACTAACCGCCGTCTCGAGATCTGCAATAACACTCTGTATAGTTGCAGATTTCTAAGAATGAACTTTTGATAGTTTGATCAAAATTCTTTTCGTTGTCTTGTTTCATACCACTCTGTCACGCTTTGAGTTGCTGTTTCGACTCAGTACATAAAAAAATCCGGTGCACTTGTTTTTCTTTTACACGCTACATTTTAATCCATATTCTATACATCAAAAATTGAAAACAAAACATCATCTTATATAAAAATCACAACTGTGTCACGTTTTTTAGGGACACAATATAAGACAACGAAAAGAAATTTGACCCAGTTTGATCCTTATTAATATGACGGTAAGACTAATAGTCTTAACGTTATATACATATAAAAGGCTCATATCTTAACTGTTAAAAGTTCATTCTTAGAAATCGGCAACTATAATGGCGAATTTCGCTAAATCCGTATTTCAGATAAATAGTAAAATAAAAAGTAGACATACAAGAATGACATCACGATTTCATCATAATAAAAATCAACAGTACCAACAAACAAAACAACCTAACTTATTCATAAGCCACATTAAGTCTCTTATCAAAAGATATTATCACGAATTACTTGTGATTTATATTGATGGAGGGTATAATAAATATAATGTGACATTTCACTCACGCGATAACTATATGTAATTAGCCCAACAATTTGATGATCGATGACTTTTCGATTGTTTTTAATCCAAGTAGACTGTAATTTAGACATCGGGTGACTCGAACGGTTAGGTACCGTATTACGTCTCTATTTAAATAAATTATACGTACACGTTACACGTACCTACAGGCAAAGGCACAAAATATGGGTACACGATATTATTCCTCTCTTATATCAATGACATACGTTGAATTGTGTAGGTACATATAACTATTATTATATTATGCTGTTGACTGCCATTCAGGAGCAAAAGTTTATTCTAAATTGTATGTTTTAGTTTGAGGTGTTTATTTGTTTATCAATATTTTTTCCTTGGTCATGGCTGTCTATTTAAATATATATATTTATGTAGTGCAAAATCCTTTCTCTTCGGCTTTTCACGGAATCGTGCAACATATACTGTGCAATATATACTAAAGTTCATTGTGGCAGCAATATGAATTCGGATGTTTCCGTGAAAAGCCGAACAGAATGGATTTTGCGCTACATCTTTATCTATTTATTATAGGTGTATATATCGTCGCCTGGTACCCACATCACAAGCCTTACGAGTAATTGAGCTTACCGTGGGACTAGGTCGATATAGGTAAGATGTCCCAAGATATTTATATATTATTGATCTGGGCTTGGGGTACGAAAGATCGTAAATCACCTAAACGTGGGTTTCTAGGGTACAACGTTCATATCCGCTTCATATCTGATCCGATCACTGATATTACATGTCCTGCCGAAATTAATAGATAAGATCAATCATTTCCTATTTTATCGACATCAGATAATATGTTACAAATTTTTATAATCCTTAGAAATCTTAATTGGTTTCGAGATATACATCTAATGAGGCTTGGACATATGTTTTATCGTCTTTCACCATTTCGGACATTGAACGTCTGAAGAATTAAACTCTCGAGATTTTACAATATTTTATTTAGGGCGTCATTGTACCAAACGCACTAAGTCTTGTCCTTCAGACGCATAGTGCCAGTACGTAAGGGAATCTGGCCATCCGCGTAGAAGATGATTTGCAGCAGATTAAGTTATTATAAAGCTTTCTATACAATATTTCTTAGCGTGGGCAATTACCTCCTACTGCGTACATTACGCATAGTTAATAGGAGAGGCCTACGTCCAGCAGTGGACTAAGACAGAATGATGTCGTGTGTGTTCGAAGGTTCCGACGCCGCAGGGAATGAAATTATGTTCAGCGCCATGACCACTGTATTTTCCAGAAGGGAGAAGGAGTCCTTCTGAAGAACGAATTCAGCTTTTGATGCTGTCAATTCATCAGCTTCCGACATCTGTAAATAGTTTTTGATGTAATCTTCGACACATTACATTAATCACTAACTGTGACAAGCTCCCATAACCTACAAATCAAATTGTTTGACTGCACTACGAGCACCTCGGGCGTGCAAAGTAATTTCCGCCACTCGATAACTCAACATACGTGTGTTCTGCTTTCTAAACGACTAAACCAACTATATACATCATTGTATAAAAATCAACTTTAATATCACTTACACTTACGCTATTTTCGACAATTTTTAGAAGCAAAAGCGACGCTTCGTGATATAAGCGCCAAGAATGCTTAGATCAATTTCACGATGAATTTTAGTACATTTTTAGATTAACATAATACCTTTTTTGAGATTGTTATCGTCCCACGCAACGAATAAATAACGAGGCAGAGGTTAAGATATTATGTCGTGCTGTTAGAGGGTGATTTTTATGATAGAGAACAGATTATTAATACATTTTAATATATATCATGAATGACAAAGATAATTTCTCTCTTATGAGTCTTATGACGAACTAAACGTCACGGTTAGGCGAACGGACAGACTGACAGTTATTTTCTCTATCTGACGGATATTTTATTATGAAGATGAGTAATTCGATATATAAAAATAAGCTTAAATGAGTCCTGGCCTACTACCGCGAAGATCGAAATTCGAAAATATCGAGGATTTTTCTCTGTCACTCAAACGAAGGCGTCATTAGAGTGAGAGAGACAAACCCTCGAGATTTACAAATTTAATTTTTCGCGGTAGGGCCGCTGTATGTCTTGGCTACCTGATTTTACGAAGTTATTAGTATATATGTTTATGAGAATAGGGTGTACGCATCGGTAACAGTTATGTCGATGTTTAATTTAGTCAATATCTGGTTGCTGCTAGAAAAATATCTTGGTATATTAAGTACGTACATTGTAGGTACTTTTTAACACTGTATCTTAGCCAAAGAACCTTCAAGTGTGTTTACATCTCTCATTCCCCTCCATTAACAGTCATTACCCCACATTATTCAACACACCATAATTACAGCCACAATCACAGCCTAACAAACCGCCATTTAAAATGATTGCCCACTTTCCAAAGTAAAGAGTTGTGCGTTAAATACTCTTTATTAGAGTTCGGTAAGTTAAGACACGTGAGATATATGGACGTGCATTTCTTCCAGACGCCATCAGTTTCCGCACTCGCTTACATTGTTTTTACGACATATTTTGTAGTCTTATGTGTTTATTTTTGTAAATGACTAGCGTTATTGTTTTCTAATTATCTTCTTCATTTGAATGGTGATGAGAGTGCTTTGTTTATAAAAAGGTAACATTTAGTTTGAAGCATTCATTGTCGCTAGTAAATTTTAATGGGTTGTAGATGTTCTAGTTGGTAATTACTTGTTACTAAGATAATGAGGTAATAAAAGTCCTATTGTTTTACGGTTATTGACAAAGCTTTAGCCGCTAGGACTAATATTTCAATGTGAAGACAAATTGTGGTTTTATTTATGGATGAGTTAATATAGCTGTATAAGAAATACTGCAATAAATGCCTTTAAAGTTTACTGTGTGACTAGGTTTATATATGCATGATTGTCCTATCACATTACGAAGATATAAAGGCCTGATTTGAAACGCATTTGAAAATTTCAATTAAATATTTTAATCTAAATATTTGTATGGGTTAACGTTCAATACTTTTTTTTTCTTAATAAGATTCCTTTCCGAAAGTTTCTTTCTAAAGCGAAAATTTTCGGAGATGACCGCTGCAGAATAAAAAAAAACATTGGGAACCCCCCCTCAAACTTACGGTTCGTGTGTCCAATTAATAAGAAATAAATCATGAACCATTGTTCATAGTTATGAGCCTACTGGCTTATTGATTCACGTGTGTTATTGACAAACGTGTTTTACTATATTATGTGTCTGTTAGCGACACGACGTCGCGACCAATGAACGCCTAGGAATAAGATAAATCCTGTAAATAAATGATCCTCACGTAATTAAGTTAGATATAAGTAATCAGTAACGTATAAGTAATTTCATGAACGCAAAATGTATGAACAGAACCTAGAAGTATAAGCTCGTCGCCTATTGGCTAATATTGTTTGCCTTAACTTAGCGTATAAGATTTAGAATGTTGCATTTTGTACTAAGTATGAACCATTTGATACCTCGCCAGAACCTAATTAATGTAAGAAATGTAAATTTATAACCCGTTAAATATAGGACATATACCTATCCAAATGATGCAATGAACCCTTGGGCCAGTAACCCAACGTAATGTTTAAAATAAAGGTTTTAACCCAAAACATTGCAGGTAACGGAGAACAATAGAGATTCGAACGTCTATTGTATTTAGAACGTAAACAATACTGCATGTGTTTTTGTTGTGAACGACGGATAACCACGTGTAGAGTTTATTTACAAATAATGAATGTAAACATTACGGCATGGATTGATTAAAATTAGGTAAATGTATCTAGATCTTAGCGAAAGTAGGCTAGTATAAATCGAACAATGTGAAGTCCACCAATCAGAACGCGGCATTTGCCTACCAATTAAATTAGTGAGCGGAACAGACTTAGATTTCATGAAACAGAAATAAGCTGCTTTGTGATTGGTCGACATGTTTTGACGATTGGCTGAAAATCACGGCCAGTGATGTATAAATACGCAACGCATTTTGTATGGAGGCAGTGTCGAGCTGACCTCCCTCAAGAAAGGAACAATAAAAAGGAAGAAAAATGGATCCTGCCTATTAATCAGAAAAGCCCTCCTGCCGTTCCAGCCCTCCTCATCAGTAGACCGGCCCACGTGTATCCGAGCTCTGCCAACTGGAGCTGTCGACAGGCAATGCTGGGTACGCTGTACTCAACATTTTTGGTCCTTCGAGAGCCGGATAGCTAACCAGTCCGAACCTTCGCGAGCAACGTCAACCACTTCGGACCGAACTACGGATGGTTGACCCAGCGGACACACGCCGCGACCGATCTACTGAAACTCCGCATCGTGTTCCCGGACCCCTCAGACTGAACCTGAGACATCGACTGCGTGCACGAACCCGGAACCTTAGCACCGCAGCGATGACGGGAAGAAGAGGAATCACGACGAGATCAATGTCGTCGATTCACGACGATGAAGAACGAAGACGCTTTCTGGCAGCCGGAGCGGAGGCCGCCGAAATGAAGCGTGCCAGAGCCGCGCGCACCGAGGATGAACTCAGTACTGACGGCAGTGAGGGCGGTGACGCACGTGGGCATATGGAGGGGAGCGAGCCATTAGCCCCGCCCACATCGCAACCGACCGACGGGGGAACGCTTACACTCGAGCGAGCGCTAGATCACGCGAGCACAGCTAGTCGCTCGGCGCCCACGGCGCCGGACACACGTGCCGCAAGCGCTATAGCGCCAACGAGCGCGCCGAACGACGACTCCGTACGAACTTATACGGAGCGGGAACTTCGCGAGGATGATCGGACAAGACAAGTATCCTTCGCACCACACCGAACAGTAGAACCATGGAACAAAGGCATTGAACTTATGCAGCAATTACGAGGAAAACAAAGAAGACTTCTAATCGAAGCAGAAGCATTGAACAAAAAACTCGAAGCGTTGCGGCTGGGGATCGAGGCCGCGGAACCTGAGGCGCTTACGAGAAATTATGAACCAGAGGATTGGGCGTACGAGACACGCGAGCCGGCATCGAAACGTCGAGCACCGAACCCTGAACCACGCTCGATGTTCGAGACTCCGAGAACGAGGAGGCCTGCTGAGCGATCGCCGAGCCCCGAACTAGAGAGGACCCGCGAACGGAAAAGGTCACTCTCGCCTGAACCCGAGCGAGCCTATGAACGTGAAAGGCCGTTCACCCCCGAACCGAAGACCTCCGCGAGAAGGAGGCAACAGTACTCGCGTTCGCCGAGTCCGGATGCGAGAACTTCAAGAACGCACATCTCGACACAGGAGAGCATCGCCGCCAGTATGTTCGAGATATTCGAAAAAATGCAGAGGGCTGCGAGACCTGCACCGAAAGAAATATACGAATTACCTGCTTTCTATGGTAATGTCAGCGAGTGGCGCAGTTTTTATAACACATACAACGAGACAGCAACGAGATACAAGTTTACGGAGTACGAGAACGTGGCGAGACTACGAGTGGCGCTGAAAGGAGAAGCCAAGGCTTGCGTCCAACACGTCCTGGCTACAGCTACTCGTCCAGACCTCATCATGCGCATTCTGAAGAAACAGTACGGACGGAGCGAAGTACTACTCGACCAAGCACTAGAAGACCTACGTCGGCTGCCTACCGTCGGGCCGACAGCGCATGACCTAAATAACTTCGCAATCAAGATCGCAAACATAGTATCTACAGTGATGGACATCGACCGCCGCCACTACGCTGATAATCCCATGCTAATAAGGGAAATCACCGACCGCCTGAGCCCCCATCTACGAAGCCGATGGTGTGACTACGCCCGCGCACACCGCTACTCAGACGAAGCTGAAATAATCCAGTTGTCGGACTTCCTGATGTACGAGAGCGAGCAGGAAATGAAATACTCGCACGCCAGAGCCCCTCTAACATCGCGACGGACTGCTACCGCGACATCGAACGCCGTGTCAGCGCAGGCGCGGTATGAGCGCAACACGAACCGACCGGTTGCCCGCCCTGCTCTGTCCCAGTCGCGCTCGTCGCAGCCGTTGCCTTCGAAAGTGGCATACACCACGAACGCCACTACGAAGAACCCGCGCGCAATCTGCTTATATTGCGGAGGAACTCATGGAACGACAGATTGCCGCAAATTAGCTGCCCAACCCGTCGGAGCGAGATGGGACTGGGCGCGACTGAACAGGGTGTGTTTTCGCTGCCTCAACGACAAACATCAGCGCCAGTACTGCCGAGCGAAGAGATGCGACGTACCAGGCTGTCCGCATCCCCATCATCGCTTGCTACACGCGGATAAGCAAGAAGTACAGACTGAAGCCGCAGTACATCTAACTACGACCGCGCCGGTGTACTCAATAGGAGAGAGGACAAGCCACGCCCCCACCACGCGCGCGCCGCGCGCCACGCAGGCCGAGATAACACATGCATCGAACGAGCAGGATGATCCAGATACCGCTCGCATATACGTTACCTCGGGGATCGAACCTGCTAATGTGCTACTTAAAGTACTGCCCGTCACCGTGAGCGGCCCGGGCGGAGAAGCACATATCTTCGCGATGTTAGACGACGCCTCGACACTGAGCCTTATCGAGGAGGACATCGCCGAACAGATCGGATTGTCTGGCCCTGTTTCACCGCTATGCGTGCGCGGTATAGGCGATATCGCGCACCGAACGAACACAGCTACCGTTAAGGCGAAGATACGGTCAGCGCGAGGCGGGACAGGCTACGACATCACGCTGCGAACAGTACGCGGGATCGGACTACGCAGCCAGATCATAAATAAAGCCGATATGATCAAGTATGAACATCTCAAGGACCTCGCCGATGAATGCTACACTACGGGAGTACCGCAAATGCTCATCGGAGGCGACCACTGGCAGCTATGCATACCGCACGAAATAAGGATGGCAGGCGAACTCGATCCCGCCGCCATACGCTGCCGCCTGGGATGGTGTTTCTTCGGATTCCGGCCGAAGATAATCAGAACGAACGAGCAAGTTGTACTGCATTGTCGCGTAGAACAAGATCAGGAACTCGATGAACAACTAAAGAAACACTGGGCGATAGAAGCTTTGGGAGTTTCGAGCAAAGACAACGTCAAGCCCGCGGATCAACGAGCTGTCGACCTTTTCAACTCGAGCGTCGTGAAACATGAAGATCACTATGAAGTTGGACAGCTGTGGGCTACAGATGACGTCAAACTACCGGCCAGCTACACTACGGCGCATTCGCGGTTACTGAACCTTGAATCGCGAATGAGACGCGACCCGAAGTTCGCCGAAGATTACTGCAAACAAATAAGAGCTTTAATCGAAAAGGGTTACGCCGTACGTTTGAACGAGCCGCCGGTCAGCGATCTCACTTTTTATCTACCGCATTTTCCTGTAGTTAACCTACAGAAGCAAAAAATGCGTGCTGTCTTCGATGCTGCGGCAAAGTGTCAAGGGTTCTGTCTCAACGACTTCATTCTCTGCGGTCCAGACCTTCTTCAGAGCCTGCTGGGAATATTGCTGCGCTTCAGAGAGAATCCATTCGCCGTGACAGCGGACATTCAAGATATGTTCATGCGAATACATCTGAAGCTTGAAGATCAAGCCAGCCAGCTATTCCTATGGAGGAATAACGAACGAAACCGCACGCCGCACATCTACAAGTTAACACGGGTGCTGTTCGGATGCGTGAGCAGCCCCTGTTTAGCGCATCTTGTACGCAACAAGAACGCCGAAGACAACCGAACGAGATACCCCGAGGCAGTCTATGATATCAAGAACAACCACTACATGGACGACTACGTGGCTAGCTATGAAACCGAGGAGGACTTGCATCGAACTGTCAAGCAAGTACGCGAGTCACACGCCGAGGGAGGATTTAACCTGCGAGGCTTCGCTAGCAACAATCGTCAATTGATCGAAGAACTACCGAACGAACTGCGATCAAGCGAACCTACGACGATGCTAGGCGAAAAATCTCAGAAGATGCTAGGCATGGTGTGGGACCCTAGCACAGACACGCTTAGCTTTAACACGAAGCTACTACGCGTGCCAGAAAACATCAAGAACTGCGATCGAGCGCCAACGAAGAGACAAGTCCTATCTACAGTTATGTCTGTTTACGACCCGCTAGGACTCATCGCGCAGTATGTGATCAGCGCTAAGATCCTGCTACAGCGTGTCTGGGCGAAGGGCACGCACTGGGATCAAGAGTTAGAACGAGAAGACACCGAAGCATTTTTTCAGTGGCTGAAAGCCCTGAAATACATCGCCGAACTACGAATACCTCGACAGTACGACTCGCCGAGGGATCCGACACGTCAAACGCTGCACGTTTTCTCCGACGCAAGTACCGAAGCCTACTGCGCCGTGGCCTACTGGCGCACTGAAGTCGGAAACGACGTGCACGTCAGCCTAGCCGCAAGTCGAACGCGAGTCGCACCACTGAAAATCTTATCGGTGCCACGGATAGAGCTGAGCGCTGCTTTGATCGCCGCGCGCCTCGCTCAAACTATCCTGAAAGAACAGCGCTACACTGCAGATGACATCACATACTGGACGGATTCAAAAACTACGTTGTCATGGCTACGGGATGACGCGCGACAATATCGACCGTTTGTCAGCCACCGTATAGCCGAGATCGCCGAACTTACGAACCGACAATCGTGGAGATGGTTGCCGACGAATTTCAACGTGGCGGACGATGGAACGCGCTGTAAACCGAGCCAGCGCATCACCATCGACGATCGGTGGTACCAAGGACCGGCATTTCTGCGGTTACCCGAACGAGATTGGCCACAGAACCCGAACGACGTCACCGCTACTGAAAGAGAGAACCTACCGGAACGCAAGAACATCAAGACCGCAATGACTCATGCCACACGAACAGAACGAGACCCAGCATCAGTATTACCAGATATCAACCGCTTCAGCAGTTACGAACGCCTCATTAATAGCACAGCCTATGTGTTGCTATTTATAGAAAAGCTGCGAAGTCGCGACCGAACGAATAAACTAGAGCTTGCACACATACATCGAGCGGAACATATGTTTCAACAAAATAGTCAACGTCGAAGCTTTCTTGACGAACTACGAGCACTCAGCCGCGGCGAAGAAATTGATAAAAGATCGAGGTTATATCAATTAGCACCTTAAATCGACCGCGATGGTTTAATGAAAATGAAGACTCGTCTAGGAAACGCTCCAGTTCAATACACCGCATCAAGCCCCGTTATACTTGACGGACGGGATGTGTATACGCGCTTACTGATAGCACATACACACAGGAAATCAGCGCACATACACAACGAAGCGATCGTGAACGAGCTGAGACAGAAGTACTGGATTCTGCACCTGCGACCCGTCGTAAAGTCCATCGCCCGAACTTGCGCAATTTGCATTTTACGCCGAGCGACGCCACGCGTACAGCCGCATGGAGATTTACCGCCTGAACGAACTACGGCATACGAACGACCGTTTACCTGCGCAGCTGTGGACTATGCGGGCCCTGTATATGTCACCATCGGACGCAGAAGAGAGAAGAGATGGATCGCCCTCTACACCTGTCTCACAACACGAGCGGTGCACCTGGAATCCGTGCACAGCCTCTCCGCCGACAGCGCGCTACTCGCGTTACGCCGATTCGCGGCGCGACGTGGGTGGCCCCGCGTTATGTATTCAGATAACGCAACGAAATTCAGAGCGTCGGCCATTGAACTCCAAGAAGCCCATAAGGAGTGGCTACCTATACTTCGAGCCTACGGTCTACAACAACGGATGGAGTGGAAGTTCATCCCGCCTGGTAACCCATCTGCCGGAGGAGCGTGGGAGAGGATGGTACACACCATCAAATCAGCAATGGCGTACACTCTACACACCAAGGCGCCACGAGAGGAGATATTCAACACCGTATTGGCCGAAGTAGAATACATAGTGAACCAACGACCACTCACACATGTCTCAGTGGACCCGAACGCGCCTGAGACTCTAACACCGAACCACTTCTTGTTACTGCGAGCTGCCAATCTTCCTATACTGGGACCCTGTGAAGAAGATGACAACAAGAAGTGGAGAACAGCCCAAGCCCTCGCCGACCACTTCTGATCGCGATGGGTCAAAGAAGTCTACCCGCTACTAGCACCCCGCGGTTCTTCAGCCAGCGGCGGGCGTCAGATCCAGCCGGGAGACATCGTAATCATCGCGGACCCTAACGGCCCTCGCAACACGTGGCCGAAGGGAATCGTCGTGGCTACGCACCGTGGACCAGACGGCAGAACGCGCTCCGCTGACGTCAGGACCCTGCATGGCGTAATGCGGCGCCCCACCTGCAAAATAGCCGTCGTGGTACCGGCCGGCGAGACGCAGAGCTGCGCTGCCCCCCAGAGCCCGACGACCGCATCAACGACGACTCCGTGATCGTGTCGCTACCCTTGCAACATGGCGTCTTGCGACGGAGGAGGACAAATGTTAGCGACACGACGTCGCGACCAATGAACGCCTAGGAATAAGATAAATCCTGTAAATAAATGATCCTCACGTAATTAAGTTAGATATAAGTAATCAGTAACGTATAAGTAATTTCATGAACGCAAAATGTATGAACAGAACCTAGAAGTATAAGCTCGTCGCCTATTGGCTAATATTGTTTGCCTTAACTTAGCGTATAAGATTTAGAATGTTGCATTTTGTACTAAGTATGAACCATTTGATACCTCGCCAGAACCTAATTAATGTAAGAAATGTAAATTTATAACCCGTTAAATATAGGTCATATACCTATCCAAATGATGCAATGAACCCTTGGGCCAGTAACCCAACGTAATGTTTAAAATAAAGGTTTTAACCCAAAACATTGCAGGTAACGGAGAACAATAGAGATTCGAACGTCTATTGTATTTAGAACGTAAACAATACTGCATGTGTTTTTGTTGTGAACGACGGATAACCACGTGTAGAGTTTATTTACAAACAATGAATGTAAACATTACGGCATGGATTGATTAAAATTAGGTAAATGTATCTAGATCTTAGCGAAAGTAGGCTAGTATAAATCGAACAATGTGAAGTCCACCAATCAGAGCGCGGCATTTACCTACCAATTAAATTAGTGAGCGGAACAGACTTAGATTTCATGAAACAGAAATAAGCTGCTTTGTGATTGGTCGACATGTTTTGACGATTGGCTGAAAATCACGGCCAGTGATGTATAAATACGCAACGCATTTTGTATGGAGGCAGTGTCGAGCTGACCTCCCTCAAGAAAGGAACAATAAAAAGGAAGAAAAATGGATCCTGCCTATTAATCAGAAAAGCCCTCCTGCCGTTCCAGCCCTCCTCATCAGTAGACCGGCCCACGTGTATCCGAGCTCTGCCAACTGGAGCTGTCGACAGGCAATGCTGGGTACGCTGTACTCAACAGTGTCAAAGACGTTATATGCTAGAAAATCAACCATATTAGTAACTAAAGAATGGTATGAACAAGGTGTGAACACATAGTAACTTTACGATGAATTGAAAATATTGTAAAACATAAAAACAAATTAAAACACTGAAAAATGTTTTCCTCTGGAATTGTTCAGCAGCGGACGTCTTATGGCTGAAAAGATGATGATGATGTCTTACTGCCACACGCCTTTAGTTTTAAGATAAAGTTTATTCTTTAGTACAGATGGTGCCTTTTTTAGGCTCTAGTGCGAGAAGTGGGTCATTTTACGTCAGGTCCAAAACTTCGGAGGGCCATCTGCACTAAAAAACGTCGTACGAGACGAGACACGTGCAAAAACGAAATTCGAAACGAGTGGCGATGTTTTAAATCGACACGAGTTTTTCGCATTGGTGTCGTAATGTACTATTTTGATTGTAAGTTTTATGACATGTTGTAGGTAATAAATAATATTAGTTAATTTATTTGGTGTAAATGTGTACAATTTACATTTTATGAAATTAAGAATAATTATGTTTAGCTACTATGAGTTTTATTTTATATCATTGGAATGTCTAAACTTGTGTATTTAAAATTTATTTTATTTTAGATTGTAATTAGGTTTTTTAATATTGTAATTTTGTATTATTTTTTACTAAAATATTTGAATTGAATTGTTTCCACAAATACTCTAGCATCAACTTTGATCAAACTGTCAAAGGATTTCAACAGCTGCCACAATAGCACTGTCATTAAAAGCTGTTACAGTACCGTGTCACTGTAATTTACTGTCATTATAGACCCGACACGATTCGTGACTATAATGCGTCTACAAAACGTAACAGGATTTCAAGAACTATCATTTGACAGAATTTTAATGACATGCTGTGACAAGTTTGGTTTACTGACATGTGTTATTTATTCATTGGCTATTAAAGAGTTTAAAGTATAGTTAATGGGGTTTAATTGTATGGTTGACAAATGTATGGTCATTATTTAGGGGAGATTTGAAAGCCTTCATTACTAGTACGAGAGACCGAAGCGTGTAGTGAAGCAATGACGCCATCAGATATTGTAAAGGTGCATTCAAACCAAAAGAGCATTCGCTGTTCTATCCCCCGTTCTACGAAATCAACCAATCACGTTATGTGTAACGATTGAATTTCGTAAAGGATTAGAATAGCGAATGCTCTTTTAGTTTGAATGCACCTTTAGCGGCCATGGAATTCAAAAATTGTTAATAATTATATTTTTTGCACTTAATTTGTATGTGCCTTACCACCACTATGTGCCTTAGTAATCAGTGAAATAAATAGTATAAGAATAATGTTGCAAACTCTTTGGTAAATGGTCGAACTCTATTTCAAATTCAAAATTAAGATTTTCTTCGTAGTTCTTTATAAAAATGTCATAACATAAGAAGTAATGTCAAAGAGAACAACAATTTAGTATATTTGTGTTATAATTTTGTGAGTTTTCTGCTTATTTAATAAACATAGGTACAGGTAAATATTATAGTTTCTATTTATTAGAACTTCGAAAAGCGTAAATAACAAACATCTGTAGCTGTCACTTCAACGAAGTCCTTGAAAGAAAGGACCAGACCTTAGACTAACCGATTGATGCCCGAAATTTTCATTTTTCAAAGTACGTGGTAGTAAAAGTTACAGCGGCCCTACCGCGAAAAACGAAATTCGTAAATTTCGAGGATTTGTCTCTCTCACTCTAATGACGCCTTCGTTTGAGTGACAGAGAAAAATCCTCGAAATTTACGAATTTCGATTTTCGCGTTAGAAGATCAGTTTTTCCGGAACGGAGCGACGATGGATGTTGTCACATATCAAATTAAACTACTTAAATAAATCAAGATCTCACATTTTTAATAATATTACGAACCTAAATATTCTTTCTTAAAAATCTCGATCACAAAATATAGCACAATCACGTACAATATCGAATTCCCCATATCCTATTCTATTTAATAATCAGATCAGCATCCGTCTATTCCAGTTTTTGTGTTAGCTTTGACGACTCATAATAAACCGCAAATAACGAAAGTATTGCGAGCCTGTCACACTTTTATAGAAAATCATAAGTGCGATAGAGAAGCATCATGTCGAATTTGGTTCGCGGTAGCTCCCCTGCTTTCATCTGCTTCGACCACATGGGCGGTCTCACAGGGCATTAATCTTTCCATACAACTCATCAATAAATTGGTTTACTGACTATTCATCAATACGAGAATCGGTGTGGGCTTCGCGCAGTTTGATTCTTGATTTACAGAGTATTCTCGTCATTAACGTTCGATCTCACTAAACTTTTATTCGAAAAATGACGCTTACTATCAGATAGTAATGTCAAAACTCCATAATATGCTACTTGTCTCATAGCGACCTACTAAACTATGAATGAACTGTCGGCTAAAAACACGAACAAAAGATACGAACTCCCTTGTAAATAAAAGAGACAAGGCTGGAGCCCGCTGGAGAACCGGAACGAACTCCAGGAACTAGGAACGGAATTCCTATACATTTTTGCCACAAAGTGGACTGATGACCTGGTGAAGGTCGCAGGAGTCCGCTGTATGCGGGTGGCACAGGATCGGTCATTGCGGCAATCTTTGGGGTAGGCCAGCCAGACATTCAGCAGTGAATGTTTTTCGGCTGATATGATGATGATGATGATGAACAGAAAAAGAATGTTTTATACAAACGTTTTGGGAAATTTTGGCAAATGTGGTGGATCTTGCTCTTTACTAGCATCATGGACCCTACCAGCCTACCAGCCCCCTACAAAGGGCTAATGTACCCAACTTTACCGGTATTATTTATTAACTCGAAATGTATTCATTCTTGTTATTGTTTTAGGAAGAGCGCAGCATTTCAACACAGGGTGCGTTGCTTAAAGCAAGGCCCCAGAAAATTTTAAATACATTTTCCTAACTAGTGCGCAAAAACGAACTTTGCGCACGCTTCGCACGCGGTAATTTCTCTTTTTGACGCACTTGTTATGAAAAAAATCGTCCTATACACGTGCAAAAACTTTTTTTTTACTCGGGTGACTGTCGCCCTCGTTTCACTCGGGCTCGCCGAAAAAAAGCTTTCCCACACTAGTTAGGAAATGTACTATTTTTAGTACAGGGGCCTTTTTCTCGTAACTTGTAATACAAGCGGAAGTCCTTATCTAATTAATAGTGTCAAAAAGAGACTTTCACTTGTATTACAAGTTACAAGCTTTTGTGAAAAGGGCTCCAGATGGTGACTTTTTTAGGCTCTAGTGCGAGAAGTGTGTCATTTTACGTCAGGTCCAAAAAATGGGCCATCTGCACTAAAAAACGTCGTACGAGACACGTGCAAAAACGAAATTCGTTACTCGTGTCGATATAAAACACTCCCTATCGGTCGTGTTTTAAAACATCGCCACTCGTTTCGTATTTCATGTTTTTCGCACTTGTATCGTAATGTACTATTTTAGTACAGATGGTGCCTTTTTTAGGCTCTAGTGCGAGAAGTGGGTCATTATAAGTCAGGTCCAAAACTTCGGAGGGCCATCTGTACTAAAAAACGTCGTACGAGACACGTGCAAAAAGGAAATTCGTAACTTGTGTCAATTTAAAACATCGCCACTCGTTTCGAATTTCATGTTTTTCGCACTTGTGCTACTATTTGTCAATAATAATAACAAATATTTAATTTTTATCAATGTCTAAAGATGCGGTTAAACTAAAAGAGCATTCGCTGTTCTAACCTCCCACTCTACGAAATTCGATCGGTAAACAAAACGTGATTGGTTGATTTCCTAGAACGGGCGCTAGAACAGC
The DNA here is from genome assembly GCA_025490895.1 of Thaumatotibia leucotreta. Lineage (NCBI taxonomy): Eukaryota > Metazoa > Arthropoda > Insecta > Lepidoptera > Tortricidae > Thaumatotibia > Thaumatotibia leucotreta. The sequence goes on along the minus strand of JALPQI010004343.1, from coordinate 39,323 downwards.
GAAGTTGTTTTGGTTTAAACGCACCTTAATACATGACCCAAACGTACAAAGTTTTTAAGAAATGCTCAGACATGGCCATCGTATCCGCTACTAGTGTTACATACAACACAAGAACTGACGTATTAGCATAATAAACTCGTAACGGACGAGACAGTAATAACCGATGTGAGACGCGATGAGGAGAGGTTATTTTATGTTCGTCTGATGGACAGGGAAACTGTGAAGCTGCCATTTCATAATAAAATAATATTCACCAAATTAAAAATAAAAAAAAATCTCGCTTCAACCGATTTCTCCAAGAACCTACATCAGCTATGCTATTCTCTTATTCACACATTCGACGCTGCGTTCGTCAACGAGCTCGACGACGAGACAGCCTTTACTTCGACGTAGAGCGCAGCGCTGCGAAAAACGGTATTCACTAACGTAGAACAGCTCGTCGTTGAACTGTAGGCGTAAACTCTCGACGCAGTGTATTTCCAGCTCACGCCGCATTTGTCGCCGAGCGCTGTGTCGTTTAAAGTGCATTTGTGAATACCATTTTTAGACTCGACGCTGCCGCAGCGCTGACACAGCGCTGTTAGCAAGGCGGTTTCCTTAGTGAATAACACTGCTGACCTCAAGTTGGTGTCAAGTTACTGACGGGACCACCTCGGTTTGATTTGAAGTCGGTTAAAAAAATAATTATCGAAATCGGTTAGGGTGATATTGAATTTTTCATCTATTTGTCGTGTTCATGCTTAATGCAAATTTAAGACTTATAAAGTTTTTCATGGATGCCATTGACAGAACTGGATCAAATAAAAATCGAAGTAATCGGTAAGCATCAACCGTCAAATAAAAAAAGAATCATCAAAATTGGTTCACCCTGTTGAACGTTCTGAAAGAGACTGTTATATAGCAGTGGACATAATATATCTACTCGCTCATTTTTAAAGTTTCATTTGGTAGGTATTTATAAGTAAAGGTAACATTAAGAGCTACTAAATAATGCAATATTACATGGACAAAAAATAATTTACTATGTTTTTTATATTCCTTTGCTGTACATATTGTCAATGTACAATATTATAAGGTGTTTATAAAAACTTTCAAAAATATATCCCAGTGTACTTTAATTCTGTGTAATGTAATAAGAACGTTGTAAAATATTTATAAGAGGGAACTTTCGATACATATTTTTGCACTTGATTGCAAAGATAGATATTTCAAATTTACAATCGCAAAAAAAAAGACTAACATGAGACTCAAACATATTAAAACCGGATTACTCGACATGTAAAGTTTTGACCCATTGAGACGGTCCTTGTCCGGAGCACCCTGTCAAAGCCCGACGCGTAGTTATTTAATTACGTGAGTAACCTAATTCGATAATTAAAAAATCATCATCATCAGCATTAGCCTATATAAGTCCACTGCTGGACGTAGGCCTCTCCTATTAACTTTGCGTATAGACGCATTAGGAGGTAAATGCCCATAATCGCCACGCTGGGCAAGCGGATTGGCCCCAACTCCTTCTGCGGGTGTCGTAAGAGTCGACTAAGGGATTGAAGTGTCACTGACCATTCTACAAGATTGATGATGGGCAGTAGCGTCATCATAGTGGACACATTACTGCGAATTAAAAAATATTTCAACACAAACAGCGACTCCACGGTCTCCTATGATGCGCGGTGGCCGCTAAACAGTGATTTATCACGAATATTCATTTAAAACAGGCGCGCTGTCAGATCACGCGCGATTACGCTGCCGATTTATGTCGCTCGCCCGTGTGTGGGGGCTTTACCGACTGATTTACGCCGTGCCGTGATTTGTGGGATTAAAAGGTAAGAAGATAAGGCTGAGGTCAGGCGATGACAGGTTTACCTGGAGTCGTGTTCGAACTTTTAATTTATATAAACAGCGCGCGCACATACAAACAAACATACTCACTCACAAACTCACATCATCTACGCTATGTGTACTTACAGACCTACATCTATTTACATGAAGCCTTTTAATCAATTTGCCATGTGGTGACGGCAGTAATAATACATTTGTCACCACCCCAACTCTTCGACTAAGGGATTGAATTGTCACTGACCATTTATTTATCTAAGATTGATGATGGGCAGCAGCATCATCATAGTGGACATACTGCGATCGCCAACCCGCTTGCCCAGCGTGGTAACTCCTAATGTGTCCATTCCATACCTACTCAGAGGCTAAGGAGAGGTCATTCTCTAGCAGTGGATATAGGGTGATGATCTGATGATAATCATGATAAATAAATATGATTATTTATTTACACGAAATGTTTATTCTTTTTATTGTTATAGGAAGAGCCTTCCAACACAGGATTCGTAGCTTAAAACAAGGCGACAGAAAAATTTAAAATATGTTTTTGTTAATAATAATAAAATATAATTATGTATTTTTTTATTCTGAATCTGTATTCTAAACAGAGACGAAGCTACTTAAGCTAGAGAGTAAAACACAAAATTAGCAAAGTGGACTTATTAGTGTTTTTGTTTGACTTTCACTCGTTTACGCCTAACCATCTAAGTATGACTACTTAGCCGAAATTTTGTTTTTTTATGACTTTTTTTTATTTAATTCACTCAATTACACAGTGAACTACGATTAATACTCTCATTCATTTCATTTTCAACGTTAATCTTGTCACAAAACTTGACGAGTATTAATTACTGTTTCAGTTAAATTAAAAATCTTTGAAAGTAACGATTCATTTTCGTAGTCCTACGGTTATTGATGATACTTTCTCTTAATTTAATTTTAAATAACAAATAACTTTTAAAAACTGTGATTATTAAAAAATCTCAGTCACGGCTGTCCCACGCTTTGTTTGAATTCCTTAAATCATGGCGTCAAATCATGTCTAGCAGAAGTGTTGTAGGACCTGGCCTGAGTCCATTCTTGCCTAGTGGCCTAGCGATCTATCAGGGTACAGAATTCCCTTAATGTCTTCGCACATTATAACAACTCCACGCCAACGCGACAGTAACTCTACTCACACTAGTCACTAATGGACAACGCGGCGTAAACGAGTGGGCAATGCAAATGGTTGGTCGATACACGGCAATGGCAGACGCATAGTCGCTGCGTGGACAACGTGTGGTCAATGTGTGACGAACGTGTCGGGGTTGACCTTTAGTGTACGACGCGTAGACCACTCGTCGTACTTTAATATACTTCATTTTATGAAATAAAACCTAGAACATATAAAGAGTCGAGTCGCCGCTTTATTGAGATAACCTTTGTGCGAATTGGATATGTAAAGTTTTCTGAAGGTATGAATATTACATTTTTCCCTGATTGCCGTTGTCTTAAGATATAAGAAAATGCGGTTCTTTTATTTTAATGACTTATAATTTGTTAAGACTTTTTTTAAGTGAGTGAGGTGACATTACTGCAATTTTATGGATGACTAGAGCCTAATGCGTTCGCCTGCAATCAGTACAAAAAATAGAAAAAATAAATCTGTCAACGTCAATGTCACTCATGTCATTCATTCATTTTTTTCTATTTCGACGGCCCCTACGTAAGTTGTCGTAAGTTGAAAATGGCAACTTTACAGGAGAGCACTTTAAAGTTTGAAATGTGTACGGTGGTCACATAGTTTAATGGATTGCTTTGAAAATTGGTATAAATATTAACAAAGATACTATCTTTATAGTGATATAATTACTTTTCTGATATAATTCATAATATTGCCGGAATTGCACTTACGACAGTATATGACGGAGAACAGAATCTAAAAATTGTGGTATGTATTACTAACTACACTTTACGCTGGTAGTTATAAATGGTCATTTATCGTAAGTGATACATACTACAAGATACGTCGTAATTATGCGTGTAAGTTTAGTCGTATCTGTTATTAACTACATTGTTTTGCGGAAACATTATAAAAACTTTTTGTTAGTTACTATATTATTTAATAAACAATTTAATAGTTTTTTTATGGAACCTTGATGGAATATTTTGAGGACATTGATCAGGTGAATAGTTTTTTGTATGTTTTATCATAAAAAATAGATCAGGTACAGTATTTTTGTACAGTTTCTGGAAAATGTGGTGTTGAATGAAGACGAGATTATGTAGTCGAGTTTAATGTAGCTTCATTGTTTGGGAGTACTGGAAACTACTAAAATAATTAAAAATATTGTAGCTCATAACGACTTACCTACTGTGCACATGAAATTCATCAAACATTTCCTGAATAGTTGCTTTTTCTTTTGGCGAGAGGAGTATTATTTAAATAAGAAAAGAGTTCTCTTATAATGTAGTTCTGGTACTGATGAATATTTTCATAGATAAATTTGAGCAGAAGGCATTCGAGAGTTGTCCGAATAGGCCGAGATGCTGGTTATGAAATGTGAATGATATTTTTGCTGTAATTCCTGATAGAGTTGTTGATGTGTTACTAACTTATCTTAATGAAATGCATCCCAAAATGAAGTTCTCATTTAAGAGAGAGGTGGATGGGACACTTCGTTTTCTTGATGGATTAGTAATGCTAGGTAAAAATGATCGTCGGTCACAAAAAGTATATAGAAAAGCTACCTGCTAACTAACTGGCCTATACCATTATCTCGCAAACCAGTTCTCGCGGTTTTGTGATTCACAATACATGCGAAATGAGTTAATATCGTTTATTCACATCACATCATTCGCCTATTTCATTGCACTGCTGGACACAGGTACCTTCTATTACCTCCTGGTATCTTAATTATTACAAATGTTGCAACATGTCAGACGAGGCGAGACGTTGGAGAGTTTGGAGAGGAACAGATATGGTTGGAGACGAAGTCAGCGTACAAGGAGCTCAGGGACGTTTCAACATCACCACACAGTAGAGAGGGCACCAACATTCTTGCCTCATATTAATGCAGTGACTAACGAAATTGGACGCCTATTACGCCGGAGGTTTAGCATTTAGACCATTTTGCGTCCTCATACCAATATGAGTTCTTCTTACGCCCTCCATAGGACGGGAATTCACTTTGCAGTTCGGGTGTTTATAAGATACCGTATGACTTCGGTAAGGAACGACGTAATGAGTCTACAAGACTAGGAGCACATATGGAGTGTCAAGGACATGGGGATAGACAACTCAACTATGGTGAACGCATACGATACAGGCACATTGTATTTCCTAAACGCTTTAATAAAAAGAGGATGCTGGTACGGTAAAGATGCTATCTGCCAGTGAAGATATACAAAGCGATTCAAATTAATTTCAATCGGGATGGGGGCTGGACTGAGCCAACGGCATGGAAGCCGGTTATCTCCAAGCGAATGATGGTTTTGTGCACACAGTGACTTCGTGTGCTTATCATCTGTTACGTAGTGTTTGGTGACACAAACCTGCAGTCGGACATGACATCAGTGCTTGCGCAGGACCACCTTCAACCCGTTTTATCTCAACGGGCTCAACGAGCTGCTAGGTGCTCATTTGTTCATTACCCACTTTTTATATTTACCGAATATACATGAGTTTAACCGTTTAATTATAATTTTGTGCATTTAGTTAGTACATAAAAACTTCATTACATTCATCACTACGTCTGTCATTCAGCATTAGGCACGTGATTTTGAAATTATAATTATAGACAAGGCAGATTAATGACTTCTCTCACAGTTCAAAGACATAAAATAATCAGTTAACAAAAATGCCTGCCGCTTCAACTACATCATATGAGATTAATATTATGTGTTTTTCAACGTAATTATAATTGTAAAGAACAGTCATATCGCTTTCATGATTAGATACTGCTGCCGTTGGCGGTTTCATTCAGTAAGCAGTCAAATCGTCGATCTGCAGATGATGATTTCACTGATGACTGATGACTAACCTTGATAATGAGACAATGAACTTGTATAATGAGCTGAAATTATTGAAATACGCCAACATTATAATTGTAAATTGTAGTAACTCTGTATTTGACCCGGCGTATACTGTCTTAAATATCACTTACAATATAAATTAAAAAACAATTTCCGACGAAAAATGTCTCAAGTACACATACAACACAAAAAAATAAATAAAATCCAATGTAAATAGTAGTATGTTAAACTTAAGACAAAACACCGATCTTAAACTCCGAAGTAAGTTGTGGTAAGTGACACATACTACAGTATTCACCGGTATTATTAAAATTTTATCAACATCCATACTAATAAATGCGCACTTGATTTTGAGTGAAATTCATTAGATTCCCAACTTTGCTTAGTGGTTTTAAATCATTTTTATTTCTGAAGCGTCTTTTATTTCATCTTGGACCACCTTTTGTTTTAACTCTAACGCCCGTTTCGAAAATTAATTTTGGTCTTGCAGTTAGTTTGAGTTTGTCCCCGATGCAGTGTCTTACTTTTACCGAATAAAATGTATCGTTTGTCCATTTTTGTCTCATCTAGCTGTTAGTTTTTGGTAAAAAATGATCACTCACGAAAAACCTCTGCTCCACCGCGTATAAGATCGTAACTGGCACTTACGCTGCGCGAGCGCGGGTGGCCGCCCCGTATTAACTGTCGTAAGTACACTTACTACAGTGTACGACGGTGCTTTTTTTAAGTTACGATAGTTTATGTGTGTCAAAAACCTATTTGTAATAGGTTTTTTAAATTTTTTCTTCGTGAAACGGAAACATTGCTAAAAGATATGATGTTTTATGAAATAAAAAAAAAATCCCAAATTTCAAGTTACGACAACTTACGTAGGGGCCGTCGATTTCATTGTACATGTTGCAGGAGAAAGCATTAGGCTATTAGTCCGTGGGCTAGACGGCCTGAAATTAGAAAACGGTATAATTTGGGGGTACCAAGTGTCCTTTTTACAGTAGTTAGACATATTCATAAGGATGTTAAAAAAGTATGATAGACATCTCAAAGTGGTAGCTAATAGGCATACGGGCTATTTCAAGATTTCCGTTGTATGACAGGTATGGTTAAAATTAGGAGGTACAAATTTTCCTTTTCACGGCACGGCAAGAGGCGGTTTTTTTATATTTTTCAATCTTGGTTATTTGAAATAAGCACTATTATTGTTGCACGTTATTATAGTGGCACTTCCATTGCCTCTTAAATCATTAAGTATACGGTGGATTATGACTACAATTCATTTAAATATTTTTTATGGGTCTTTTTTTTAATACCGCTAACAAATCTTTAAAAAAATATTTAATTTTTCTAGCGTCATGACTACTATGTAAAAACACGACACAAAAAAAATCAAAATCACGAAATTTTCATAAATTTGGTCATAATTAAATATTGGTTGGTTTTAGCAATATGGTGTATACGCAAAATATGAAGCTTACAGATATGCCTTTAATTTTGTTCAAGAGAGTAATTAGATATATTTAATAGTTCTCGAGATATACTTGATTTTGTAAAACTTGAGATCCACCATCTTTGATTGGCCCCCATTTTTGTTAGGTAGCACTTATTATAAATGGCAATCTTGCATTTTTGAGGTTTTTATAAGCTTACCTAACAGCCGGGAAAAGGAAAATTTGTACCTCCTAATTTTAACCATACCTGTCATACAACGGAAATCTTGAAATAGCCCGTATGCCTATTAGCTACCACTTTGAGATGTCTATCATACTTTTTTAACATCCTTATGAATATGTCTAACTACTGTAAAAAGGACACTTGGTACCCCCAAATTATACCGTTTTCTAATTTCAGACCGGCTAGCCCACGGACTATTATGTTCATCCATAAAACTGCACAAATGTCATCTCACTCACTTAATAAAATATTGTTAGCTAATTATAGGACAAAAAATAAAAACACGCATTTTATTGAACCTTAAGACAACGGCTATCAGGGAATAATATAATAATCAGAAAACTTTACATAGCCAATTCGGTAATAAAAAACATGATCAACTTTTACATTATAATATGACATCGAATCGACCATCCCTGTAGGTTATGATGGTGTGTGTGATGTCACGTTCTCACAAGAGTGACAAATATTCAAGTGCTAAAGTGACGCATAATATGATGATAAACGCTAAAATGGGACCATAATAAAATAATCAATACTTACTGTATAAGATAAAAATGTTACAGCTCATACGAGAATTTTCCCCAAACGTATTGCAACTTAACACTTCGTTAAGGTCGATAATCTATATAATAAAACGTATCACATTATGACGTAGCCATTATAAATCAATAAAAGAATTACTATAATAAATAAAATAGATCTGATCTGATTGGTTTTCCCCGGAAACAATATTTAATAAGATTAAGAACAATCCAACTACTTAATAATTATTTATCTTTAAAAGTCTATTGATAAATGGAAAAATTTTGTATTGTGGTTGTGGCATGACAAATATGTAGTGACTTTTAATAAAGGACATTTTTGATCATGTCGATTTCATAGCGTCGTTGAAATTGCTCACTACCTATGTGGTTAAATTTTAATGACGCTCGTTGCCATGATAATGGTTTAAAAACGTCCCTCGCTCAAGCAACAAAACCAGGTTTATATTATACCTATTGCATTTAAATTACAGAATTTAGTACTGTGTGTCAGTTGTCAATCTTGCTCGTAACGATTATTTCGACCTATTAGTACAGTGCCACAATTGAAAAATTTACCGTTTTTTTCATAGCAGGCGTCCTTAGGATACGGTTACCACTTATTATCAGACGGGTCGTGTGGTTGTTTGCTATCAACATCAAATATATTGCAAGAACGGTAAGGAATCAATTATAAATACCGACTTTTTAGCGAAGCAAAATTACAATTGTTGTAGCAAATTTCCGACACAGGTTGAAACTTATGTCAAGAATTTACGAAAACTTGTCTAAGCCTTGTGACAATCGTCATGACTTTCCTAAAGTAAAAAGAATTTTATTAACGGTATAATGAAGTTCACCACCTCATCACCACCACAAATTGTTGCACCATGGTGAAATACTTTTTATTTTCCGAAACCCGTGACAATTGTAGCACGGTTTAGTACAATTTTCATGAAGTCTTGATGCTCGGCTTATACCTATCGGAATTCCGCTACAATTGTCGTGTATTTGTGATAATTGTAATTTTGCATCCAGGCCATTGATGCAGGCCGTCATCGCGCCTGACTGATTAGTAAAACTTGGTTGGTCCATATAATTTTTGCCGTCAACACCTCAGCCATAACATCGGTAAGAATGTTGGTGAATATAATAATATCGATGATGAAATCTTCTAATCATCACGCAACATTCCCTCAATATGATATTGGAATTATTAAAACGTAATAACATGTTTACCTATGATTATTCTGTCAGTCACGATGATAAAGCCCTTAACAGATTATCACAAAGTTATTTAAAGACTTAACAGTGGCATAAATACCAAATGGCACATAAATCTAGATCATGAGTTAATCCCTTTATGCGACCCATAACAATAAATATGATAAATGAAGTATGATTTACGAGCGTTGGGAAAACCTAAAAATTGCCCACGCGAATGATGAATAATGTTGGAAGTTTCATTATGAAATTCTGATCTTAGCTTTAATCGTCGTAATATTTGTTAAGTATGATGAGAAAATAATGAATAATTTCAATTTGGTGATGAATTCCCGGAATGAGGAAGTTTCGTAATCATCAGACTTTCTAAGTCCGCTGCTTGACGTAGGCCTCTTTAACTATGCTTATAGACGCATCAAGAGGTGAATGCATTAATGTGTCCACTATGATGACGCTGCAGCCCATCTTTAATCTTCTATCAAAGAATGGTCAGTGATACTTCAATCCCTTAGTCGGCTCTTACGACACCCGCGGAAAGAGTTGGTGTGATGACAAATGTATTCTTACTGCCGTCACCACGCGGCAAAAACGGGGTAGCTTTACATAATGTCCTTGAGAGATTCCAATGCTTCATCATAAAATCATCAGCTGCAAGCTTAGTCAAGATGCCTGCAACCTAAGTCTGCTGGAAATCTCACATCTTATTGGTATGTCAAGGTGCATTCAGACCAAACGAGCATTCGGTATTCTAACCTCTTACGCTACGAAATTCGATCGTTACACAAAACGTGATTCGTTGAGGATAGAACAGCGAATGCTCGTTTGGTCTGAATGCATCTTTGTAGATCGCTTACTCAGTTGTTCATTATTGTAGCCATCACATGTGAAAGCCACCAAGACCGTGGGTTTGAAACTTACCTCGAAATCCTCGAACGTTGTTGAACTTGTTATTTTTCTTTGATTTAGATGTATTTCTTTGCACAAATTTTCATTACATAAAATATTAATTACATTGTAGTCAATCCATAGGAATCCACATTGTTGTGCTCGTCAATATTTACAAATTACGAAAAATATCAAAATATCAGTAACCATCATCATCATCTCAGCCATAAGACGTCCACCGCTGAACTTAGGCCTCCCCTCCGGACCTCCACATGTACCGGTTAGATGCGACCTGCATCCAGCTTGTCCCGGCGACCTTCATAAGACTATTAACCAATAAAGCAGCAAATATTTAGGTACTCTATTTATCACCATTTTTTCGTTGTACTTGTCTTTCTTCAAAATTGAAGGAACAAACCAGGATCGCTGTTATAGGTAACTCATTTTTAAGAAGCCAAATCTTAATCTCGCTTCCTCGCATTGATGATTGATCAGAATATAATTATTATTATAAATCACTTTTTCAAGTACAACAAAAACATAAATTTGCAAGTAACGGTGCATATGTACTCGTGCATAATGTAATGAATCACCCTATACCGCTTATCTATCACACGACGCTACTGTTCGCTAAATTTTAATCTCAAAGCAGATTACAATTTTCCTCAGACATGCACCGATTGTGTGGTATGAATATGTTTATTCAACGTAATCTAGTAGCCTTTCTAGAAACTGGAAACAAGCATCGTGACTTTCGGACAATGAATATGGGTCGGGTATTCCATTTCATACAAAATACTGTAAAACCGCTGGTTTCAAAGCGATTTTTAAAATGATTACAGGTTTAGTGGAATTCAATTTAATATCTGATTGTATTGGAATTTCTATCGCATTCAAAAAAACATCTAATTTTTTCGTTAGATATCTCCGTGGATACGAAAATAGCAAGTCATGATTAAAAAGCCTCTTTTTCCAAAAATGTTTTGCCGGCATGATTCGATCTAAAGATATTTTTTTTGTTTTTGAATCTATGATTAATTTAAGAAAATCACAAAATAATCTGTTGTTAAAAATAATTCAAAAACTGTCTTTGAAATCAGTCCGTTTTTAGTATTTTCTATGAAAAATTACACCTGACCCGCATTTAATAATCGCGAGTATAGTACGAAGTCTAGTGGCAATGGGCAGGCCACATTGCACGCAGAGCAGATCGTCGATGGGGTCGAAAAGTGCTCAAGTGGAGACCACGGCTAGGCAAACGCAGCGTAGGACGGCCACCCACAAGATGGACAGACGACCTTATGAAGGTCGCCGGGACACGCTGGATACAGGTCGCATCTAACCGGTACATGTGGAGGTCGAGAGGGGAGATCTATGTTCAGCAGTGGACGTCTTATGGCTGAGATGATGATGATGATGATGATAGTACGAAGCTTTAGAGTATAGTATACTCGTAGCTATAGAGTATAGTAAGCTTACTGAGCCGATTTGTGGAAAATTGTCCCATCATGTGCAGACATCTTATTTGTGCAGACTTCTGTCTCAGCTTTAAAGCACAATATTTCCCAACACAAATGCTGAGATCAAACTGATAGCTACCAAGTAGACTTTTCCCCGCAACTCCATTCCACGAAGGGTATAATTTCTCTCAACGATTGCACCTTTTTCTGCCAGCACTCATCAATAAGTCAAATGAAGCGGTAATGCGGGCTTGCTTAACGGCTTATTGTGTAGCTTTTGATTTATTTAACGACCGTACTTTCACTGCGCTGCAATCATCGTGTGCTGGATTGTTGCTGGCGGTACTTGAGAGCCGTTGCAAGTGATTAGAGGAAGCGATTTTAGATAAAGCTAATTCCGTACTATCACGTATTTAAGTCGACGATTGCTCGACATGTTTCGACCTATTAAGAGGATCCTCGTCTGGAACACCCTCGGCTAAAGCCCGACGCGTAATGCGGGCCTGCTCCTGTGAAAACAAGACTTTTTCTTGGCTTGAGTCATCATTGGAGTTTAAGAGCCTCTTGACAGTTAATAAATTACTAGTATGTCTGTCTTCTACCATTAGATACCTTGATGTTATGGTAATCGATAACTACGACATGAATATACATATATCGTTTAAATATGTATGACTTTGACTATGCTTTAATTTAATCCACGTACGTAGGTTTACGCCTTCCCTCTTCTTGGTTTTCTATTATTAGTATTATTATGTAATTTTATACGTCAATATCATAGTAACTAAATTGTAAATTAGTGTCTTACGCAAATTTACATCTCCACTCACGGAGCACAGACGAATCCTCTCTGGACGGGTAATCAAAGCAAACGAGAGCGGAAAGTCCTACGAAACTCCTTGCGTTTCCACACCGACCGACGAAGACACTCCGGAGACGGAGACTCTGATCTACTGGGAGCACCAAATAATAATTATTGATTAAAGCAGCAGTCGGCAACCGGTGACCCGCGGGCCGCATGCGGCCTTATAGTGTCTTTAAGCTGGGACGATAATGAACACATTTGCATAATAGTATATAATATACCTATATTCCCAGTCAGTAACAAAGTGCGGCCCAGCGTCAATTTCGTTAACTATTATATGGCCCTTGTCTGAGAAAAGATTGCCTGGCTTAAAGGGACAGAAAATATTAAAAAATGGTGTAATGCTGGTCACTGAAAATATAAAATCAGCGATTCCTAAAACGGCAAGCTTTTAAAACTTACACCAAAACATAAGTGCACACTATCGATTGTTTACGATTTGAAAATTACTAGTCGAATGAAAGATTTGCGATACAGTTTCGCGGCTGCCGGCCCCCGGTGATGTCGTGATGAGATGAAAGATAAGCATTGCTTTGTGCTTGATCTATGGCCGTCTATTGTCTTGTTAACTTGTGTGGGTTGAGTTGGTTGGATAACCAGGAGCAAAATCTTTTTGAAGAATTAGGTAATCAGAGAGACGAAAGAGTTTTGAAGAATGAGGAACTTGGATTTAAAGTGAAAGATGAGCATTATTTTATACTCTGATCCTTTGTTTTATTAACTTGTTTTTTTTTAGTTGGATACCCAACTAGGCGCCAAATCTTTTTGAAGAATTAAGTAATGAGAGAGATGAACGAGGGATTTGAATTTAAGGAAAACAAAGTGGAAGATAAACATTGTTTTGTTCTGTGATCTATTGCCTTGTTGACTAGGATGAGTGAAGTTGGATACCTAACCAGAAGCAAAATCTTTTCAAGGAATTTGGTAATAACAGAGACGAGTGAAGTTTTAAGTATGGGAGATTTGAATTTACGCGAAGCATGAAGCGCCGTGTGGTGACGGCAGTAAGAATACATTTGTCACCACCCCAACTCCTCCTGCGGGTGTCGTAAGAGCCGACTAAGGGATTGAAGTGTCACTGACTATTCTACAAGATTGATGATGGGCAGCAGCGTCATCCTAGTGGACACATTACTGCGATCGCCAATCCGCTTGCCCAGCGTGGCGATTATGGGCATTTACCTCCTAATGCGTCTATACGCATAGTTAATAGGAGAGGCCTACGTCCAGCAGTGGACTAACATAGGCTGATGATGATGAAGCGAAAGCCGTGTTGTGACGGCAGTAAGAATACATTTGTCATCACCCCAATTCCTCCTGTGGTGGTCGTAAGAGTCGACTAAGGGATTGAAGTATCATTGACCATTATTCGACGAAAGATTGATCATGGGCAGCAGCATCCTCATAGTGGACACATTACTGCGAACGCCATTCCGCTTGCCCAGCGTGCGATTATGGGCATTTACCTCCTAATGCGTATAGACGCATAGTTGATAGGAGAGGCCAGTGGATTAGTCCATTGCTGGACGTAGGCCTCTTCTATCAACTATGCACAGGTTGATGCAGAGAACCACGCATAAGCTGATGATAATAAAATAAATTGAACAATGACTTGTTAAATTTATTTTCCTTTAGCAAACTTTATTGATATTAACACACTTGTTATTTCTGAAAACAGATATAAAAAGCAAAAATAGTTTTAAAATTGATACTGACTTGAATAGCAATTAAAAATAATAAAATCAAGTATATGTACATGAATCCAATTAAGTTACTACTGCCCCTAAATCTCTCTCTCTCTCTTCCTGGCTATGTATCCCACATAGTGGTGGAGTCAGCCTTCTTTATTTTTCTCTTCCACGTCGCCATATCTTTGACATCGTTTTCAGAAACATTGCATTTAGCCTAACATAATCGGGTGATCTAGGTCGTGGAGGCGGGTTACTACTGCCCCTAAATAAGTCAAAGAAAATAAATTCACCAAATTTGACGATGCAAATCCCACACCTGAAGATGCGAACCACACCCAAACTACCTGTTTATAATTTTATAAGTACCGACCGTTCAGTTCACACAAAAAGCCTAAGAATAATCTAAAACTCACAGCCAAAGGAACTATTATGCGATCGTAAGGAAGTCCTAATTGCTGCTTTAGACTCCCGGGCTATACTTAAGGCGTCGTAAAATTTAAGGAGCGGTTATCATCGGCAACTTGTATGTACAGTCGGCTTGGGAAAGTCTGTGTGGTTACTTTGTTGCAAACACTACAATAGTAAGATCAGGAGATTCGCTATCAAGAAACATACACGTTTGAACTGAACATAAAGAAAGAGAACATCCTACCAGGGACTAATCTGCCCCGATAAGTGCATTTCTCAAAAAAATTGTACAGTTGGATCACAACTTCGATTTTGGAGCATTCCATGAAAACATCTACCTTTTGTCGCTTACGTGTCGCTATGGTAGCTACCCTAAGAAAATATGCTACCTGCTAGGAAACACTGTCAATCTTAAAGCCTTGATATGTTATTATTATACCGTAACTCAGCTTACTCAGCTCAGCTTCAAAAGTATTGAATAGACTGTGTCGCTTACGACATGTTTTCATGGAATGCTCCTTTTGATGAAAATTGGTAGGTTAGTGGTAGAGTTAATGATGTTGAGCGAGATCCACCACATTTCCCAAAATATCGCAGGAAGTTTCCTTTTTTGTTACCAAATTCCTATACATTTTTGGTAAAAAAGAAGTGTTTCATACAAACTTTTCGGGACATTTTGGGAAATGTGGTGAATCTTGTTAAGCATCGTTGGCTCTACCAGCCTACCAATTGTTATCAAAATCGAAGACGTGATGAAAATGTACAAACTATTTCAGAAATGCTCTTGTAAGGACTAGCAGTTAGCATAGACTGACTATAAAGTCTGTCTGTAGCCAGTACTTGGTATTTCGTCAGCGATTGAACACCTCATTTTTGATTATGTATGACTCACGAACAAAAAGTTACCTGTTTCATACATTTTGGTCTTGTGATCTTGATATATTTTTCGCAAGTCGCGTGGTGACGGCATAAGAATACATTTGTCACCACCAACTCTTTCCGTGGGTATCGTAAGAGTCTATTAAGAAATGGTAATGTCAGTAATAAACCGATATTGTGTTCTAAAAGTACGTGATTATGAAATAATGTAAGTTTTAAGGTTTCGTTTATTATTATATTTTTTTTACTGGCCAACGGTAAAGATCGACTTAATGATATTGTGGAATGAATACATCGCCTAGTATATCGCTTACTTGATAATTATAAGATATGCTACGATAACTAATATTAGCCTCTCAGGCTGACCGTAAAGTACATGCGGTTACACGCTATTTATATTTTTTTTGCTACAAAAATATCAACTGTCTATGTTTTACTACTTTGTTGCATTACATGCGTATAACTGTACGTTTAAAACCACAACATGATGTACAGGTAAAGTGTGCGTTTGAGAGCGATCGAAGGGTGGTTAAGAACTTTTGATCAGTTTTTTTCTTTATTTTCTTTTATAGGTCATCATCATCATCATCATCAGCCTAGTCCACTGCTGGACGTAGGCCTCTCCTATTAACTATGCGTATGGACGCATTAGGAAGTAAATGCCCATAATAACCACGCTGGGCAAGCGGATTGGCGATCGCATTAATGCGTCCACTATGATGACGCTGCTGCCCATCATCAATCTTTTATCAAATAATGGTCAGTGACACTTCAATCCCTTAGTGGACTCTTACGACACCCGAAGGAGGAGTTGGGGTCTTGTATAGGTACACTCAACCAATTGGAAGCCTAGCCTACTAAGGAACCATGGCAAAGTAACGTTATCAATCAAATTGCAAGACACTTCAATAGTTAGGTATTTATTATACAAGGGGGCAAAGTTGTTGTTTAACTGTCGTGCCAATATTGAGACCTGAGGTGGCGAAAGATTCCAAAATTGAATTACGAGCGTAGCGAGTGGTTCAAAAACTGGAATTTTGAGCCTTGCGAAGGTCTTAAGGCACGAGAGTTGAACAAACTTTGCCGCCAAGTGTAAACAACTTTTTTCCCCTCACTATAAATAGCGACGCGCGATAGCAGACGACGTGCTCTCAAGCAACTTCCATCCAAGTGCAGGAGTTCGCCAGGGCTGTATAGTTTCCCCGCTGTTGTTTAACGTATACACAGAGCTCATAATGAGAATTGCACTTGAAGACTGGACGGATGGAGTTGCAGTCGGTGGCTTGAAGATCTCGAATTCGCGGTATATGGATGATACCACGTTGTTTGCGACTAGTATTGGCCACATGGAAGACCTACTGCGCAAAATGGAAGACGTTAGCCTCGAATTTGGGCTCAATATCAATAGGAGCAAGACAAAGATGATGATTGTTGATCGTGTCAACAACAACTCGCCTGAAATCCCAAAGATAGCGAACTGCGATGTTGTACAATCATACATCTATCTGGGTGCATTGATCTCCAACAATGGCGGGTGCGTGGAGGAAATAAAGAGGCGCATGGCGATCACTCGATCTTCTATGGGCAAACTTAAAAGAATATGGAAGAATCGTCACATAACTAAAGCCACAAAAGTCAGACTTGTCAGAGCATTGGTATTCCCGATATTTCTTTACGCCGCAGAGACGTGGACTCTACGAGATAGCGAAAAAAAGAGGATAGACGCTCTTGAGATGTGGTGCTGGAGGCGAATGCTGGGCATATCGTGGACTGAGTTTCGCACAAACGATTCCGTATTGCAAGAACTCGGCATCAAACAGCGCCTAACCTCAATAGTCCAAGCTCGAATCCTCACCTTTTTTGGGCATGTATCTCGACGAGGAAAACTTTCCATTGAGCGACTTGTGGTTCAGGGCAAAGTTGCAGGGACTCGTGCTCGTGGTAGATCCCCTATGAGATGGACAGACCAGGTGAAGGCAGTAATAGATGGCCCATTACATGTGAGCACTCGCAGAGCCGCTGTCAGAGAGGAATGGCGAAAAATTGTAAAACGTGTCACTCAGGACACATCATGATGACCACGACCACTCTGTCAAGAGTGATACGCAGAAGAAGAAGATAAATAGCGAGGAAATATGATTACAAACATCCAAATGTAAATTAACTTAAATAAACCATTTAGAACTCAATGCTTAGCCACGCCAGACGAAGGGGTTTTGGTCAATGACACTCCAGTCCCTTAGTCGACACTTACGACACCCACGGGAAGGGTTGAGCTGGTGACAAATTTAACGTATTTTAATTGCCGCCACGGTGCAACCTCCGGTCTCCGGCAAAGATGCTAAGAATCTCCGGCAAAGATCCGGCTACCACCACCGACGACCTCTGGCCCTGGCAACGTACAACACAAAGTCTTTAATCTGTGTGCTTTGCCAGTGATGACATACGGTACTGAAACGTGGCCGCTTACAATGGGCCTCATAAGAAGGCTCAAAGTCACCCAAAGAGCAATGGAGAGGGCTATGCTAGGAGTCTCTCTGCGTGATCGGATTAAAAATGAGACCATCCGCAGCAGAACCAAAGTAACCGAAATAGCTCTCTGAATCGCTAAACTGAAGTGTCAGTGGACGGGGCACATTGCGCGTAGAACCGATGGCCGTTGGGGCGGGAAGGTTCTTGAGTGGCGGCCACGTACCGGAAGGCGTAGCGTGGGTAGGCCCCCCACAAGTTGGACCGATGACCTGGTGAAGGTCTCAGGAGTCCGCTGGATGCGGGTGGCGCAGGACCGGTCATTGTGGCAATCTTCGGGGGAGGCCTATGTTCAGCAGTGGGCGTCTTTCGGTTGATATGATAATGATGATGAATTGCCGCCACGGTGCAAAGCTCTCGATAATTCTACAATGGCGGACCGAATCTCTTTCCTTCACGAGGACACCTTGTCAACAGGATACATTGATGATGACATCAACCGATTAAAAATCGTAAGTAACGCCCCGCAATCATTTAATAGCAGTGTAGGTGCTTACTCGAGGATATATAGCCAATAATTGCCGGTTGTCCGCAGCTCGATTTATCGATCGACTCGGTTGGTTAATCGTGTTTTATTTGAATAAAATTATCGGCTGTCGATAGCTGTGAGTCGATACAGCTGACGGTTGTAGATTTATTCGTTAGAACTGTAGACTTGGACTATGTTTGGCTTGTCCTTTTATGTCATGGAATATTATAAACGTAATTGGCGTAGAGATGCAAGGACTTACGGTCTAACTACACTCGCGGTCAATAAATACGGTCGTGGTCGCGGTCAATAAGTATTTTCTATGAAAAAATCGACCTGACGATTTTTTCATAGAAAATACTAGCACACTACTACATGCAGATTTCAAATATTAAAATTAGTACCTACATTTACGATACAAGTGCGAAAAAGATCAAGTTTGAAACGAGTGGAGATAAATTATATTATATTATTGAAGGGAGTGCTTTAAGTCGACACAAATTACGAATTTCGTTTTCGCACGGGTATCGTACGACGTTTTTCAATACATAATGGCTCCGAAGATTTCGACCTGACGTAAAATGAACCATTTCTCGCACTAGCGCGTAAAAAAGCGCCATCAATACTGAAATAGTACATTACGACACAAGTGCGAAAAACAAGAAATTCGAAACGAGTGGCGATGTTTTAAAACACGACCGAAGGGAGTTTATGGCGAACGTCGTACGAGACACGTGCAAAAAGGAAATTCGTAACTCGTGTAGATTTTCTCCCTTCGGTCGTATTTTAAAACATCGCCACTCGTTTCGAATTTCATGTTTTTCTCAATTGTGTCTTAATGTACTATAACAATACAAGTGGAATCATTTTTAACATCGGATTGTATTTGAATATCCCTTAAATTTTCAATTAACGTAATTTTATCGTCAGATGACTCCACAGACAGATATAAAAATAGCGAGTCATGATTAAAAAACTCTTTATTACCATACATTAAAGGTGATTTTTTGAACGTTCTACATTTTTGTCTCAACAAATCAATGTAAATATAACTGAGGAAGAGAATATTTATCTAAAATTTGGTAGACTAATATTAGTGGATACGTCCTGAGTCCTGACCCATGATTCTATTCTACAAATGTTGTCCTTAAAGTGAATAAACTATAAAGCGAGCCTAGTTGAGACCACAGATCTTATCTCCCCAATTTCAAGGATTGCATAAAAAGAAACCCAGGTAAACCCACATTAAGCCTCTCTTTTACAGTAAAATCGATAAAGAAAATATCTCGAAATGACTTCGAAGCGATAAAAAGTAATGTTAGGGACAGATCGAGAAACAATGGTGCCTACGTCGATTGCAACGACTTGAAACGACTTTGGACGAAATTGGATTTTATTTTCAGTGTATAGGATTTGAAGTCGGTTTGAGTAAGCGATCAATAAAGTTCTACAAGCAATCTTGCCCACGTAGCGAGAGAATTTATCGAAGTATTCATTCGATATCTAAACGATTTGGCGAACAGGTCGACATTGCTCCCACAGTATTCGATTTTCGTCTTAGTAATTCATGTTGCAAAGTCGAAACCTAACTAGTTGCGTAAATAATCTCGACTATCGATCGTGAGTCGATACATCGATTGATGTTTCGGTTGCGATATTGGAACGTGATTGAATTATTTATTATAGAATCCTGGTGAATGCGGTTGAAGAATTAATTCCGACGTGTTTTGAGTCGTGAGACCATGTTGCAATGTCGGAATGCCGATTTCAATGTAAGTATGTTTGGCTGCAAAAGTTCATGTCCAGTTTATAGTTTTACTAGCGACCCGCCCCGGCCTCGCACGGGTACTATACCTACATAAAAACCTTTCTCTTGAAGTACTCTACCTATTAAAAAAAAATCTCATCAAAATTCGTTGCATAGTTTTAAAGATTGAAGCGTACAAAGGGACATAGGGACAGAAAAAGTGACTTTATTTTATACTATGTAGTGATTATTATGTAAGTGCATAATACCTATTTAAATATGATTGTCAAAACACTAATAAATCTTACACAAATTTACTTAGTCCCACGGTATGCTCAATTAAGGCTTGTGGTGTGGGTACACCACAAGCCGTAGCCTAGTTGGTAGTGACCCTGCCTACGAAGCTGGAGGTTCCGGGTTCGAATCCCAGCGAGGGCATAATTTGTGTATTTATTCATCACAAATATTTGTTCCTTGGTCATGGCTGTCTATGAATTTAAGTGTCTATATGTATCTATCTATTATATATCTATTAACTATAATCTATATATCGTGGCCTGGTACCCACATCACAAACCTTAATTGAGCTTACCGTGGGACTTGGTGGATTTGTGTAAGATGTCCCAAGATATTTATTTATTTATAGTGACAAATGTATTCTTACTACCGTCACCACACGGCTCTCATAGGCGGATGATATTGGTTAAATTTATAGGTACGCAATTATGTAGCTCACAGCTCCTAAATATTTAATAAGCAAAATAAAAAACCTTATAGTCATTCACCTTCATAATTAATATCATTATCAACCAATTAGACACCCGCTGCAAATAGACTTTCCCCAAATCGTCATTTAAATCAATTATCTATTAAAACTAAAACGTCTTTGAATATGAACACTTCACTATAATATTTGTAACACACACAACATACACTTTCAAATTGACTGAATTGAATTAAAGTTTGCTCCATATCATATCAACAACAAATCAAATAGGTTTATTTTTTCATTTAGCGCCCTCATCATGTTTCCTCTTACCTGACCTGGGTGCTTAGTCAAGTTGCCAATCGCTAACGCTTAATCGTCAATAGTAAACGAAAAGCAGCTTACTGTCTTTGTCGCACTAATGTGAAAGAGTGACAGAGAGGGAAAACTGCGATACGCTACTAAGCGTTAGCGATTGGCAACTTGGCTAAGCATCCTAGGGGGGGGGGGGGTTACCATGGCGTACTAATGCGATTTAGTTTAGATCGAGAGAAAGGGACAAGGCTATTCGACTTGTACATCTCTGTCCCTTTCCTAAACTGATTTACATTAGTACGTCATGGTAACCCCCCTGAAACCGTACTGAGGTACGCCAAATACAAAACTCTAAAGGTAAGGAAGGTGCCTTACCTTACCTGACCTTATTTTGAATTACCTAGACCTACGTACAGACTAGAATCCACCGTACAAGCGGAGACTTGGTTACCCTATCCGTTTTTCCAGCTAGTTATGATTTAATAGCCTTACGTGCTCACGCGCAACGATCAACGCGCGTGTAATCAAGAGATTACGATCGGTCGCGATCATTGCATCGGCTAAGTGGTCTCGTTGAAGGCTTCATGGGAATCATCTGATGTGTAAAATATAGCGTTTTTACACTACTGGTGATGTAAGTTACGGGGTGAATCAATCTTGGTTACGGTCTCCTGCACAGATCAGTATAGATAGCTAACGGTGGCATGGAACATGTCGCAGCGTTATGGCCGATAGGCCTTTATAGTGTGACAGATGCGCGCCCTATGAGCCAGTCGCAACTTACCCGCGACTGCAGGATGAGCTCGGACATATCCGCAAAATGCCGAATTGTGCCGTTATTTCTTGTAAAAATAGGAGTGTAAATAAACATTTCAAGGACTATTGAGTCACGTACCACATGAAAGTATAGATTTTTTTAGTTATTAGTTGACAAAACCACGTATTTTTACAAATAATATATAACAACAAACCGCTGACATAAATGTCATAATGATTTTACTTGGGCGTACCAATTGGTTGAACTATTCAGTGACAAATTGTATGTGCGTTTTACATTGACGGCTTAGAATAGCAAGCAAGTTGCAATTTGGTAAGTGACCGTGCAATGTATCCAATTGCTAGCGATATTCACAACCGTCCTGTCATTTCTTGGTCCGTACCGCTGCGAGCAGGCCGCGAACTAGAGGTACGACTGACCGTGCCGATGACAAATAGAGTCGATAAATTGTTGATGTATTTGATTATATTCAATTTTTCTTTCATATTTTGACGTTTGTATCAATATCTTATCTTCATAAAGGTAAAACAATATATAGGTATAGATTATATCGCGTATTATATTATTTTGAGCCTTTTACAATAACCGTCGTCAAAAGTTGAAATTGTTTTATTTAAATATGTGACCATCGCGGAAACGGCTGATAACATTATATTTATTAAGGTTACAACCGTCTAAATAATTATTTGTTCATGTGATTCCCAGCCACAATTAAGATATTGTCGTTAATAAATTGCTTTGTTCATATTCAAATATATGTTTATAATCGACATTCTGTAGTTTATTATTTACAAACCAGATCCGACACGAAAATAAGAAAAAAGTTTTCTAATTTATTATTAAACGACATAAAATGAAAACAAACAATATAAGGACTTAACTTAACTACCTATAAATAAAAAAATTGGCCTAAATCGCCGTCAGTGGGCAAGGTACCCAGAAGGCTGGCCGCATTCCCCCGTTGTATAGCTATACTTAAACGCTGTGCAAGGTACTGGCCAGCCCTCTGGTCGCCTGAGGTCTCTCTTAGGCGAGCCGCTAGATCTTTAAAAAGTCCATGTGCACTTGGCCCCCATGGCCCCAAGGTCTCCACACCAAACGCCGCAAATATGTAGCTGGTTCCTAAAGCAGCATATTTGCGGCGCTTGAGACTTTCGGCTAATGACGCCGCGGCGCCAGCAGCAACGCGGGTGACCGAAACATGGGACGGCGCCAGAGTGTCAACGCAGGTGGCGTCCCAAACTAGCGGCCGGCCCATGCTCCAGGGCACCAGCGTCATTCCGTCAGGCCTCTTGCCGTCGTCCCTGGCCAGACCGTTGGGCTCTAGGACGGCCGATATTTTCGCGCTAACAAGGGCGCGACGGATAGCATAATGTTTATAAAGATTAGATACATCGTCCAATGCGATATATTGATTTAAACTTTCACGATTATCACTCATATTTTACAGACAAACGGGTCTTAATCGCGTAAACTTACGTTTAATTATATCCTGACGTTTCGGGCATGACGTTACACCCGTGGTCGCAGGCAGACTGGCGAGAGAATGTATCAACACCTTCGAGCTGCGCGGGTTTTTCGAACTACCCGCACTTGATCTTGATTATTCACTTCTAGGCTAGGGTTGTCACTAGGCCTACACACAACACTCACAACATCCAATGGCTTAAAAATTCTATCCCTCAGTTACATGTATGGAGGGCCCCCACCCCAATGGTTTTTTTTACAATTTAGTATCACATTCCTGTAGCGGTTCATACAACACATATCCTTACCAAATTTCGTTACTGTAGCATTTATAGTTTCCGAGTAAATTGGCTGTGACAGACGGACAGACGGACAGACGGACAGACGGACATGACGAATCTATAAGGGTTCCGTTTTTGCCATTTTGGCTACGGAACCCTAATAAACGCCCGGTGTGTGATAAGGTAAAACTTCCTTAGGCGACCTTAGATGACCTGCCACCTTTGATAACGGCATGTAAACGGTTGGTATGGAATACTTATTCAAAAGCGTACCTATTTTGTCCGTTACCCCCCTGACATAAGGCAAAAATGCTGGTCGCCTTGCAACATCTGGATGTTTCTTCCTCGGTGTTCGTCTGGGTTGCCGTCTGTTCATTATGTAGCCATTTCTCTTCAGAACCTCCTGAACGTGCGATAACTCAATTTCTAGAAATTCAGGGTCACAAAGGTCATGTGCTCTGTTCTTTAGAGAATTAACCACAGACTGAAGCTGGCGGGGGTGGTGGTGAGACAGAGCGTTCAAATACCTGTCTGTGTGTGTGGGCTTCCTATAGACAGTGTGCGCCAAAGAACCATCATCTCGACCTATCACCTTTACGTCCAGAAAAGGCAAACTGCGCTCCGATTCCAATTCATATGTGAATTTGACTTTAGTATGAATGGAATTGAGATACTGGAGTAATTGCTCAACTTCATGCTTGCCACCTCTCATAACGCAAAAGACATCATCGACATACCGTTTCCATAATTTCACTGCCCATGGTTGCAGATCTATGCTGGCCTCGAAATGCTCCATCCAGATATTTGCTAAAACCGGTGCCACAGGGCTACCCATAGCAACTCCGTCGATCTGGAGATAATGTCCCCCTCGATATAAAAAGTAGCTCCCTTCTAAACAATTCCGGAGCAAAACCATGACAGAACTCACTATCCCATTGTCAGCAAGCCTCTTTCGAACTACTTCTAGACACTCTTTAACCGGAACATTGGTGAAAAGTGACTCAACATCGAAACTCACCATTAAGTCTCCTGGTTCCAACGTTATGTCCTTAAGAATGGCTATGAAGTGACGAGAATCCTTCACGAAAGACGACGTGTTTCCCACAAGCGGCTGCAACACCGATGCAACATGCTTTGCCAGATCATAAGTAGGTGAGGCGATTTGACTTACAATTGGTCGCAAAGGCACGTTTGGTTTGTGTACTTTCGGTAACCCGTACAATTTCGGTGGTTGCACTGATTTAGGCTTGTACAAGCGGTTAAAGACGTCTTCCTGAAATAACACCTCATGGTCCCTGATGACAGCCCTAATCCGACGCGTAACTCTGGCAGTGGGATCATATGAGACAGACTTATAGACGCTAGTGTCACTCAATAAAACCCGAATCTTAGCGTCATAGTCTATTGAGTCCATGACCACAGTGGCGTTCCCTTTGTCAGCCTTCAGAACCAGTATATTCTCATTCGCTTTCAAATTCCTCAGGGCTGATCGCTCATCTGCAGTAACATTACTCTTCGGTAGTGTAGCCTTTCGCAAAATAACCGCAACATCCTGTCTAAGAACCTCGGCATCGCTAGACGGAACCCTGTTACGCATTATTGCCTCCTCAACACTACAGATCGCGGTCTCATATGGAATCCGCTTGGGTGTCAAAGCGAAATTCAACCCTTTTTCAAGTATACTGACGGTCGCTTTTTCAATGACAGTGGTCGATAAATTAATCACCGTGGAGGTGACTTTATCACGGCGATTTCCACCCGCGGTCTCGTTATTTCCATATCGATACAGCAACTTTTCGTATTTTCTATCATGTACCTCACTTCTATAATAAAAAATACGTTCCGCTTGTTCGAAGGTAATCCGATCCCACACATCAAAATCACTACATGATAACACTGCACTACACGCACTATGCAACCGGTATAACTCAAATTAAATTTAATCAAAATGAAGGGCAAGGAATCTCGTCCGCGTGGAATCCCGTGATTTACAAATGTAAGCGTGGTGAAACATCCATTTTTAAGCCATTGGATGTTGTGAGTGTTGTGTGTAGGCCTAGTGACAACCCTAGCCTAGAAGTGAATAATCAAGATCAAGTGCGGGTAGTTCGAAAAACCCGCGCAGCTCGAAGGTGTTGATACATTCTCTCGCCAGTCTGCCTGCGACCACGGGTGTAACGTCATGCCCGAAACGTCAGGATATAATTAAACGTAAGTTTACGCGATTAAGACCCGTTTGTCTGTAAAATATGTCCAATGCGATATTTTAATCTGTATTTATTTCTTATTAAATGACCTAGCGGGTACAATGCCTTTAAGGACCTGTTGTGGAAGTCCGTTTCAAGTCTTCAAGAGCAAATGGGCTTTGTCCTTAAAACTTTGGAAGAGATGGAGACCAGGTCTCGAGAGAATATTCTTCTTCTTCATGGGGTACCGGAGTCACAAAATGAGGATGCTTCAGCCGCTGCGATGGACTTAATACAGGGCAATCTCAAAGTGGAAGGTGTATCTGCACATAGTTTTATTTCATGTTATCGCCTGGGGAAGTTTTCTGTGCCGTCTAAACCTAGGCCTATCCTCCTGAAGTTTGCCTGTCATTGGATTAGGAATGCAGTATGGGCCGCCAAGAAGATGCTGAAGGGCTCGGGTAAAACATTGTCTGAGTTTCTCACAAGTACCAGGCATGCAGTATTTGTCGAGGCTCGGAAGATATATGGCGTGAAAGGTAGCTGGACCAGCGCTGGTCGAATTGTGGTGCAGTGCCATGACGGTGTACGCCGAAAAATTATATCTTTGGCTGAGCTGGAGACGTTGCCGCCGCCGACGAGTACTGCGAAGGTTTCTGAGGTGTTAGAGACACCGGTGGGGCCGGCGGCGGAGCCGGTGGCAGCAGCAAAGTCGTCGGTGGCACCTAGACCCGTTCGTCAAGCAAGGCCTAACAAGCTCGATTTGGGTTCCGGCTCTGGAAAGCGCTAAAGTTGGCTTCAGTGATCCGTTTCTTTTTCTTACTGTGCTAGTTATTGGTTTAACATTTTATTAAGTCACAAAGTAACTATTCATCTAATTATATTTTATATTCTTGTGCTAAAAGCGGTGGACTTAAATAACTTAATTGTCAATTTGTCATAGTCTTGTAGTTAATTGTCAATGTCACTTTGTAACTGACGTTTCTGTGGCGTTTAGATTCCGCAAAAATTAGTGTGGTGTATTTTTCTCTTCATATTTTAGTTTACATTTTTTTTTTTGTTTTTATTTTCTTTTCATTGTGGCATTTTGAACCAAATAACTATTTAACCATTTTTTTTTTTGTTTATGTGAGCTGCTGGCGAGCAAGTGAGGTGGATTTTTAGTGTTCGGAAATTTTTATTAGTGAAGATATTTGTTAGGTATACTTTTTATTTATTTATTATAATATTATTATTACATATTATTATATATATATTTATTATTCAACCAACCTAATATGTCCGACGACCTTAACGTTTCTTTGAATAGTGAATTCTTTTCACTGTCTTCTTCTAGCAATTATGACTCTTTGAGTGATGGTTCAGATATGCCCGACCTATGTGAACGTTTGAATTGTACCTTTCACTCCTCTGTTAAAAATTTCAATATTGTCCACATAAACGCGCAAAGTGTACCAGCTCATTACCCTGAACTTTTATCCTCTTTTAGCAGTAATCATCATATTCATGTTATTCTCATTTCAGAGTCGTGGCTGAAACCCTCCCTTCCATCAACACTTTATTCTTTACCGGGTTATTGTTTGATACGTAATGACAGGACCGGTACTAGTGACGGCGGAATGGGGCCCATTCGTGGTGGAGGTGTTGCTATGTACATCAAAAGTAATCTTGCCAGTCGAATAGTCGCACGGTCTCCATCTGTCTACTCAAGTTCTGCTGAGCATCTTTTCTTAGAAGTTGTATTACACCATTCCAGAGTCCTCCTTGGTGTTTTCTATAGTCCATCCTCTAACATTAATTATTTTGAGTCTTTACATGACAGTTTAACTGATTTAAGTCCCCAGTTTGACCATACCATTATCATGGGTGATTTCAACACCTGCCTCCTTAAGAACGATGTCCGGTCTTCGAAGCTTCGCTGTCTTGCTACTTCTTTGAATTTAAGTTTACTACCGCTCAATGCCACACATTTCCCGCATAATGGCCCTCCTTCTCTTTTAGACCTCATTTTAACTTCTTCCCCAGATTTGGTTTCCTTTCACGGGCAAATAAACGCGGTTGGCTTCTCTAACCATGATTTAATCTATGCTTCTTTCAAAATTCGTCCTCCTAAAAGAAAACACAAAATAATTATGCGGAGAAATCTCCAGAACGTGGACCGGGACGCACTGTATGCGGACATGTCCAGCATGGATTGGCAAGCTGTAGAGTTGGCAGTAGATATTGACGTCAAGGTTAAGATTTTTAATGACATATTGCTTGCGATTTTCGATAAACATGCTCCGCTTCAACCTGCCCGTGTCAAGCATTTCCCAGCGCCATGGCTCACGCCTGATATTAGACTACATATGGCCAAGCGTGATCGGGCTCACATCAAATTTCGGCAGGAGCCAAGTGATGCTAATCGTTCGAGGTACATCGAATTGCGTAATCGTTGTAACAAGATCTGTAGGGAATCAAGGCGTCGTTATATCCACAAATCGATTGAGGACTGTCCCCCTTCTAAATTGTGGTCGTTTTTAAAGTCTCTTGGGGTAGGCAAATCTCAGTTACCACCTTCTACTTTTTTAGATATAAATGGTCTGAATCAACATTTCAGTTCTTCACCTGTTACTCTTGACCCGCTTCTTAAATCATCAACATTATCTCTTCTTGCCTCTACTACTATAAACCCCGACTTATCTCCTTTTGATTTTGGTACCATTTCGTCGCATGAGGTGCTTGCGCTTCTGAAGTCTATTAAGACGAAAGCCGTCGGTGATGATAACCTCAGCATAGATATGCTTATGCTTGTGGCGGATTTCATTGCTCCCATCCTTTCTGATATCCTAAATTATTCTATGTCCATGGGGTCCTTTCCCGCAGCTTGGAAATATGCACATGTTATTCCTCTCCCCAAATCCTCCAATCCTGTCTCTTTTTCACAATATCGGCCAATTTCTATCCTACCTGTTTTATCTAAAATTATTGAGCACTACGTGAATCGACGTCTCATGTCCCATCTTAATAGAAATTCCTTGCTAAATCCCTTGCAATCCGGATTCCGCCCTGGGCATAGTACGGCTAGTGCTTTGGTTAAGGTCACTGACGACATTCGCCTTAATATTGAGTGCAAAAAGCTTACTGTCCTGGTACTCCTAGATTTTAGTAGTGCTTTTAATACGGTAGACTTTGACATCCTCCTTGGTATCCTTCGTACTATTAACATTTCAGAAATCTCACTTTCATGGTTCCGTAATTATTTATTTGGTAGGCGGCAGCGTGTCAAGGTTGATGACAAATTGTCCGAGTGGTGTGACCTCTCCGCTGGTGTCCCGCAGGGAGGTGTACTTTCTCCACTTCTTTTTTCCATTTTTATAAATAGCATTACCGCAGAACTCACATCCTCGTATCATCTTTACGCTGATGACCTACAGATCTACGCAGCGGCTAGTATTGATAATCTTGCAGCTCTTATTAGCCAAATTAACACTGACTTAGAATTCATACGCAGTTGGGCATGCAGATATGGCTTAAAGGTCAATGCTAAAAAATCGCAAGCAATTGTCATTGGTAGTCCTTATTTCATAAATATGCTCTCGGATGTGGTGATACCTGATATTATTTTTGATAGCACTTCTATTCCTTTCTCCCCTTCTGTCAAAAATTTGGGTATCACCATTGACCAAACGCTTTCTTGGTCCCCCCACATTGCTGAGGTGAGTCAAAAAGTGTTTGGATCCCTTCACTCTCTAAGGCGACTGCAGAATTTCCTCCCTTTCCATACTAAATTGATGCTTGCTCAGTCTCTTCTGCTTCCCCTCCTGGACTACGGTGACGTTGCTTTCTTGGATCTTTCTGAGGAGTTGCTCGACAAACTTGAGCGGTTACAGAATGTTTGTATAAGGTATATTTTTGGTCTACGTAAGTATGACCACGTATCCGCCTTTCGGTCCCAACTCGGTTGGCTACCCATTCGCCGGCGCAGAGATGTGCATATCTTGTCATTGCTTTTCAACATACTTTTCAACCCAGCTTCCCCCCCTTACCTTACTGAGAGATTTAGGTATTTAGCTGAAGGAAGTGGTCACCGTTTGCGTTCGAGTACCAACATTACGTTAGCTATACCTTCTAATAAGACCCGTATTTACTCTAAGTCTTTCACGGTGTACGCTGTGAAGCTGTGGAACGAGCTGCCCCTGTCACTTAGGCAATCCCAGTCTGTAGCATCACTCAAGGTTAATTTGAAGAAGTTTTGGCTGTCCAATATAGTTTGATTAGGTTGAATACTGTATATATACTTATATATATACACACACATATATATATATATATATTTATTTATACTTATGCGTATTTATCTTTTAGAGTGATATTTATTTATATAGGGTTTATTTATGGTATATAATTAATATACATGTTTTGTTTCTTCCTGGGTATACTTGTTGTACATTGTATGTTTGTCTATCCTATTATTTTACTCTCCAACTCAGTTACTCTAAGGTTAGCTGGAAGAGATCCCTTATAGGGATAAGCTCGCCCTTGTAATTTTTATTTTTATGATTGTGTCGAATTTTATCTTATGTACAATAAAGTGCTTACTACTACTACTACTACTACTTAAATGATAGAACGATTTTAATGTTTTTCTTAATATTCCGGCCTTATCAAATATCTATGGATAATAATTTATCGACGTAGCCTCCTCTCTAGTGCCGCATCATATGGTAGCGCTTTAGCCAATCACAGCGTGGCAAAGGCCCGACCTCGGAGACACCGAGACTCATTACAATTTCGCTTCGTTACAAATCTCTCTCTTTCATATATCTATGGTCTCCTGAGTAACCCTGGTGTTTATGCAAAATGATGTTACTTAAATTATGAAAACAAGCATGTAGTCCAGGGAGCAGACATCGATTTTTTTCCCTATAAGAGAACGGCTTGGATTCGGTTGGTTTTCGTCTTCGGTTCATTTTTTTTTTGTTAATAAAATCTTGAATACTACATAAAGAGTGCAAAACATTTTAAAATATTGAGCTATTTCGAGGTTTTTCTAAAAATCCGGTTCCGATCCCTGATGTAGTCCATGTTTGTAGGTGGCCTATTAAGGAAAGGGCTTATTAACAACAGAAATAATGCGTGTTTGTATAATTTAAGTAACATTATTTTGCGTAAAACCAGCGTGACTCAGGAGAAGGTACCTAACTATGGTAATAACAGACAGAAAAAAGTTGATTCACCCAACAGCACTTTATGGAGTACCCCAAGAAATTGAGTCGGCAAAATTTTAAACAGGGTAGCTTTCTTTTAATATTGAAGAAGCGGATTGGCGATCGCAGTATTGTGTCTACTACGATGATGCTACTGCCTGTCATCAATTTCCAATAAATGTATGGTCAATTTCTTCCTTTGGGTTTCGTACGAGTCGGCTGAGGGATTGAAGTGTCAATGATTATTTATTTATTGAAGATTGATGATGGACAGCAGCATCATCATCATCATAGTGAACACACGATTGTGATCGCCAACCAGCTTGCTCAGCGGCGTGGCGATTATGGGCATTTACCTCCTAATGCGTCCATGCGTATAGGATAAGGAGCGGCCGTTGTTTAGCTGATAGGCTGATGATTAGGTAGTGTTCGTTATCAACGTGCACTTTCCGTGGTACTAAAAAAAGTAAGAAATGTGAAAATAATATTTTGTTCCATTACTCGTACTCTCAAAAAAAAAATTGTAGGTACTCTCCTTAGGATACATACAAACTTGATCTTACTTTAAAATAAAATAAGTAAAAAAAGTTTTAAGTCAAACGGTTTTTATTGCACCAAAAACTAGAAAATAAAAATTAGTTGTAACTAAACGTAGATGCTACTTTCTGTAGATTAGTCACGTGAAATTATTATCACTGTAGTCTTCCCAAGTCGGATGCTGAAAGCCACGTTTAGCCTCTATGTCAGTGGATTAAGCGTCACCTAATCGGAAACTTTTACCAAACTGAAATAAAAACGTGGGGCGTACCGTACGCAATTGTGATCAAGTCATTATAGTTATTTAAGACACATAGAAATTTAATCAAGACAGCAATAGTGTAATAAGTTTTATTCTGGCCTCGATAAAAGTTATTTACCTCTGTAGAAGTGTTGGAACAGATGGATGATTAATTGCAAAATTAAAGCTACAATTACATATTTTAAACTTGTATGTTTCTTTCTTTATAATAACGCCCCACGTTTTTATTTTAGTTTGGTAAAAGTTTCCGATTAGGTAATGCTTAATCCACTGACATAGAGGCTAAACGTGGCTTTCAGCATCCGACTTGGGAAGACTACAGTGATAATAATTTCACGTGACTAATCTACAGAAAATAGCATCTACGTTTAGTTACAACTAATTTTTATTTTCTAGTTTTTGGTGCAATAAAAACCGTTTAACTTAAAACTTTTTTTACTTATTTTATTTTCAAGTTTTTAGTGCAATTGTTAAGTTAATTTCCGATATTATACCTACTTATTCTAGATCAAAGATGTTGTTTGTAATATGCAATACAATTATGCATGCTAGCGTTTAACTCACGCGCTTTAATTACGACATATATGTAAACGGAAATCCGACACAAAAAAATCTCAGCTTGAATGCCCGAAGTGTCTCAAATGGACGTGTTATTCATACAATACCTTAGATAACAGAGATCTGACAATAAGGAATATATCAATCAATTTGGTTTATTGAGAAATTCAAATTAATTTTTTTATATTCTACACATTATACAAGTCGAATTTCGAGACTATAAAATATAAACTCATACTGTCAGTCGACCAACCGGAGGACCGGAGGTCTGACGGAAAGTCCGACGCGAACCGAGGGCCCAAAGGGTCAATCCATGCAGTCTATTAACCGGAGGACCATAGGCTCGACGGCACTATGGCACGCACTACGCGATCCACTCTCGCTGTCACTCTATCAGCTGGAGGGCCGCAGGCCCGACTGCACGCTTTAAGCAATCCACTCACGCTGTCAGTCTATCAGCCGGAGGGCCGCAGGCCCGACTGCTTGCCCTACGCGAACCACTCACGCTGCCACTCTACCAGCCGGAGGGCCGCAGGCCCGACAGCTTGCCCTACGCGATCCACTCACGCTATCGCTCTATCAGCTGGAGGGCTGCAGGCCCGATGGCTCGCCCTACGCTACGCGATCCACTCACGATGTCACTATATCAGCTGGAGGGCTGCAGGCCCGACAGCTCTCTCTACGCGATCCACTCACGGTGTCACTGTATCAGCTGGAGCTGGGCCGCAGGCCCGACGGCTCGCCTTACGCGATCCACTCACGCTGTCACTCTATCAGCTGGAGGGCTGCAGGCCCGATGGCTCGCCCTACGCTACGCCATCCACTCACGCTGTCACTATATCAGCTGGAGGGCTGCAGGCCCGACAGCTCTCTCTACGCGATCCACTCACGGTGTCACTGTATCAGCTGGAGCTGGGCCGCAGGCCCGACGGCTCGCCTTACGCGATCCACTCACGCTGTCACTCTATCAGCTGGAAGGCCGCAGGCCCGACAGCTCGCCCTAGGCGAACCACTCACGCTGTCACTCTATCAGCTGGAGGGCCGCAGGCCCGACGGCTCACCCTACGCGATCCACTCACGCTGTCACTCTATCAGATGACGAAAGTCTATGATCAGTGTATGTTGCCAGTGATGACATACGGTATTAAACCGAGCTCGCTTACAATGGTTCTCATAAGAATGCTCAATGTCACTCAAAGGGCAATGGAGAGGGCTATGAGGCTAGGAGTCTCTCTGCGATATCGGATTAGAAATGAGACCATCCGCAGCAGAACCAAAGTAACCGATATAGCTCTTCGAATCGCTAAACTGAAGTGGCAGTGCTGGGTGGGGCTCGTTGCGCGTGGAACCAATGGCTGTTGGGGCGGTAAGGTTCTCGAGTTCTGTATTCTGTAGCACTAGTTTACAAGACTTTTATTTTAACTGTCTTCTGACATGAAACATTTGTTTCATATACCTTTTTATTTACTTTTTATTGACATTTGGAGATTCTTTACACCTCCAAATCATTATTATTATTATTTATTAACTGACATTGGGGACACTTTACATCTCCAAAATTATGTATTATTGACATTAGAGAATATACATCTCTAGTTTAATTTAATATTTGAGTTTATTTTACTGTGATGTCATATTTAAATAGGTATTGGCTGTTGTCTTTTAAATAATAAGAATAGTTGCTTTGTGATTGTCACTAAATTGTTAATTTTCTATTTTATTATTATTGTTAAAATCATGACGATTAGAGACCTTTCACATCTCTAAATCTTAATATCTCTTTATTCTGACAACTAGAGGACCTTTACATCTCTAGTAGTATAGATATAGATACTTAATAATGTTGTGAACTTGTACAATAATAATTATTATTGTTTAATATTATGATCCTTTATTTATTTCTGTCTTTTATAAAAATATCTATAATAATCTTTTTTTTTTATGTAATACATTCTTTAATGCATGTTATTTTAATAAGATGTATTATTATACTGTTTTGAAAAAATAAGTCCACCTGAGTTTCTTACTGGTTCTTCTCAGGAACGGCGTAGGGTTTGAACCAGTAGTAGATTTTTTTTTTCTCTCTCTTGATAATGTCAGACGATTCGAAAGTGCTTATTAATAAGCTTACTTAAATAAAGAATAGTTTGACTTTGACTTTGAGTGGTGGTCACGTACCGGGAGGCGAAGCGTGGCTAGGCCCCCCACAAGGTGAACTCATGATCTGGTGAAGGTCGCTCGATGCGGGTGGCACAGGGCCGGTCCTTGTGGCAATCTTTGAGGGAAGCCTATATTCACTGACGAACGTCTTTCGGCTGATATGATGATGATGATAATGAAATCCGTATGTTTCGACCAAGTATCTAAAGCAGTACTTCAAGATCTACATATCGCTAAGCCTAGCGGTTGTGGCAGGCAGTAACACTGGAGTATTAGATTTGAGGAGTTGGACGTTAGTATTAAATTCGCATGTTTCTACTCTATATATGTAAAGAACTTCTTTAAATCAAGATATCTATAAAAGATAAACCTTGCGGTTATTGTGGGCACTGTGGGCAGTACTGCAGCATCAGGACTGAGGAGTTGGAAGTCAAGATCAGGCTGTTAGTATTTGATTATGCCAAACATGCTATACTTTCAGTAATTTAAATGACATTTTGCGAAATCTTTATTTTAATGAAAATGAATATTCAAGTAACTATTTCAAGTGGAGTAAAGATCAGTTTTAATTTGACTGGAACGATTGACAGCCGAATCTGCTTATTACATTTTAGTCGTTTACTTGTTTAACCATTGTGATTTGAATAAGTGATTAAAATATGTGTGGGTAATTAATTATTATAATTAAAATCACTATAATTTCTGAAATTTGTGATAAAATACCGGTGTATTTGATTTTTCTGTCAACAATACTTTGCCACCAATACCGCACGTTGATAACATGATACCTAACGATCACTACTGGATGATGTATATGTGATATGTGTATGGTCAGAGACACTTTATTCCGGCGTTATTATTATTGCGCCATTCGGTTTTGAATATACCTGTTGTTGAAATGAAATCTGTGTGTGTACTTACAAGGACGTTTACAAATGGCTAGTTTTCGTCATTTCGACATTTACACAAACTGGTTAAGCCTTGTTCGAACCAACAAATAAATCAGTAACTAGCAACCTATTGCGGCGTTAAATGGCGCATAATAGATAACTCCATCCCATAAAACGTTATCACACCTCAAACGATATTAAACTGAATAGTAACAGTGAAATTACTAGTCATCTCTTTCCCACTAATACCTAATTTAGTGAGTAGGAGAGGGAGGCAAAGGGAGTGTGGCTGACACAGCAGGGTAATATTAGTGGATTTACGAGACTGCGCGAACGATGATTTAAAGCTTCCTTTGCCGATAAATTGTGAATGCCGATAGCCGTAATGGTCAGCTTTATTCGGAGCATTTCACCAGGTGTTTATGTAAATTATTGTATTAAATAATTATTGTAAATATTTCGCTACTATTGGCGGCTTTTTAAATTTCAATCGCTTGAAATCGGTAATATTAATCTTTTTTCATGTTTTTACGGCCACACTTTAGTGCAATTTCATTTTCTCCCTAATATTTATAAACATTTTTTCCATTGCCTTTGTATGATAGCAAATTAGATGAGAAGTATAAAATCGTGCCCCACAAGAGAAGTTTTTATGCTAATATGGTAATTTAGATGATGATGTATGACTTAAAACAGTATATTTACCATGTAAATTTAAATTATTGACCACCTAATATTAGGCACTGTTGTAAATTCCATCTTTACGGAGTACTAACAGTTAGTCAGTTGTAAATATCCCGTTTTCAGTCATACCATTGATTCTAGCAAATTTTTTACCCGCCCAATAAAAGTTAACATTAAAAAACGGAACTTACCAACAAAAAATATGGATGTATCCATTAAATCCACGTAACAACAAATTAAAATATATTTCACGTACGTACAAAATAATCATATCCAAAACTGTTGGGCAAGAACTCATAATTACACTGCATCATTTATAAGCCAGATTATCATGCCGGTTATTTATGCAGCCGCGCCATAAATTGCATGGGGGCACGCCTTTAGATCTCAATGCAGGTCTCTGATAATGTTATTTTGGTTGCAAGTTGGAAGTTGGAGCGTTGAACAGTGTAAGGTGGCCTGCGGAAAAGTATTATGCCTTGATTATGATATGAGCGTTTATTCTGTAGGCTTGTGATCAGAGAACTGAAAAACATGTTTTATTATTCTATGCTTGTGATGGTATACTCCATTTCAAATACTATGGCCCGATGCCACTTCAAAGTTTTATGTGGCTTCGGGCCATGGTATTTGAAATGGAGTATACCTTTAATTCGTTTGACGCGTAGCACGATAAACGCCTGACGCCTGACCACCCTTAAGCTACCTGGATTGATAATAGTTATTGATTCCATTGTTGCTTCTTACAAGTAGCGTGACCTTAGCTAGTGGGTAACATCTAAATTCTAAAGC
Organism: Thaumatotibia leucotreta; assembly: GCA_025490895.1. Taxonomy (NCBI): domain Eukaryota; kingdom Metazoa; phylum Arthropoda; class Insecta; order Lepidoptera; family Tortricidae; genus Thaumatotibia; species Thaumatotibia leucotreta. The sequence goes on along the minus strand of JALPQI010004343.1, from coordinate 2,319 downwards.
GTCATGTAGTCTTAAAAAAAGTTTTATGTTTTTTTAATAAAAGCAAAAAATACAAAAAAAAAACATTTAAATTTCAAATCAATTTCAATTTATTACATTCAATAGGTCTTTTTATCAATACTACGTATATTTCCAATAATCGTCCACAACACTATTACTAATACTTAGTAATGTGACTGCACTGGTACCGTAACTTCGAATAGGTTTGGCAGTAGGTATATTAATTTATATTTTCACGATTATCACTCATATATTAAAGGTAAATGTGACCACAAGTCTACACTTGTCCCGAAACGTCAGGATGTTTTTAAAGTATGTTTACGCGATGTAGACGGGTTTTTTGCTAAAATATGAAGTTTGGGACTGACGACATTTGTCAAAAGACAATTTAAAACTAATTTTATGGGCATATTATTACCTCAAGAGCTGTTGACACATACGTTGAAGCCTTGCGATCGTATAGCGGGTTCGATTCCCAGCTTAATCATGAAGTTACTTAAAAGTCTATGAATGCAATTCAACTCTTCTTTAATCCTTAATTCGACAGAAATGGGGAATGGTCGTGTGGTCAAGCCTCCTTGGCACTTAATAGTGGTAGTAGTCCTTACTCTGGTTCGAAAAAAAATATAAAAAGTGGGGAAAAGACTATGTTCAGTATTTTGAACGTTGTCGATGGGTTAAATCGAAATAATGTCTTCTTTAAAGATGTCAAGTTTTCGGTAAGCAATCAGAATAACACCCCAGGGCTGTCGGGCCGAATTATTACCCACAATTTGGGTAATGTTATGTCAGGAAATAACGATGGCAACCCTGGAATTAGTGCCGGGGTTTAAGGCGAAATTGATTTTGGTGAAGTTGCCTTTACAGGGTTTCTGTAATATAGGTACATAAGTATGGATTACGGCTGACGGAGTAAACGCAAATATGATAAAAATTGTTGTTGAATTTGCAAAGCTTTATTAGCGGGTTTACAATGTCAATAAGTAATATTAGATTACATGCCAAGGCCATTTAAGTGAGAAATGTCTCGGATGATGTGTAATTGTAAGCCGAGGCAAAGCCGAGGCCGACAAACATGTGATCCGAGGCTTTCCCATTGAACGGCCGAGGTGTGCATATTATTTTTCTACTCAACGGAGCCGGCAGGCGGCAACCTAGTTTAGCGCAGCGGCCGGCAAAGTGCTGTTTGCCGGCCGGAGGGCAGAAAAATGATTAAAGAGCGTAGTCGTGTTTGCATAGAGAATTGGCCCTTTTCGCAAAAATGACGACAAATAATATTTACTTTAAGTTCTGTGTGGTGTCACTATGCCAGAATTATTATCTTCATAAATAGGGCAATAAGCGAAAATAATAATGCCCCTAATTGCCACTGGGCAAGCAGGTTGGCGACCGCAGTTAGTGTGTTCATTATTATGCTGCTGCCCATCATCAATCTTCTATCAAAGAGTGGTTCAGTGACACTTCAATCCCTTAATTGACTCTACGTCCATGGGAAAAGTTGTGGTGGTGACAAATGTAGTCTTACTACCGTCATCACGCGGCGAAAACCTACAACCTACTATAACTTCATCATCCTCATCATCAATTCAGCCAAAAGACGTCCACTGCTGGACATAGGCCTCCCCCAATGATCGCCAATATGACCGGTTCTGCGCTGCCTGCTTCCAGCGGGCTCCTGCGACCTTGACCAGGTCGTCGGACCATCTTGTGGAAAGTCTGCCCACACTGCGTCTTCTGGTACGTAGTCGCCAGTCCAGCAGTTTCTGGCCCCATCGGCCATCTAATCTTCTGGCGATGTGCCCAGCCCACTGCCACTTGAGTCTGGCAATTCTGAGAGAAATATCGGTGACTTTGGTCCTCTTGCGGATCTCCTCGTTTTTGATTCGATCACGCAAGGAAACTCCGAGCAATGCTCTCTCCATTGCCCTTTCAGTGACTATAACTTACCTACTCATTTATTCATAAATTGAATAGGTACATCCTCAACCGCTCAAAGCCATAAATAAAGGGTTAACCAGTCAAAATAAACGCCCATCGGCACCACAAAGATTAAACGCAGGTCCTATAGACCATCCATCATATGAGTCATAACCCTTTCGATAGCTTTTAACACGTCTCAATCGGCTTGTGGGATACAATTAAATACGCCCGAACCTTCGGCGAGAATATTAATTCTGATAATAAATTTGACGTTGAAATTTATGTTCCTTTTGTGACAGATTAATTAATAAGTATTAATGAAAGCTTTGAGTTAGGAGCGTATATTAAATAAAGATTTATAAAAAATGTATTTCCTCTTGACTACAAGTGATGTTGATT